>JACN01035996.1:0-43309 GCA_000787155.1 Scartelaos histophorus | reverse complement strand
TGATCTACTTTATCTAAAAATAAAAAAATGCAACTTTTAAAATGGTCAAATAATAAAATATTCACTGAGACTGTGATGCCCTGTCCCCACCACAACTGTATGTAAGCCAACAATTTTGTCATGAATTAACTTTTGTGTTAATAAGTTATGTTAATATTATTTCAAGGTTGAAATATGGTGACTTAAGCTTTCTAGTTAGATCATTTTAACAAATATTAACATTATATATTAATATGTCGTATTATATTATATTTATTATATGTTAGTATCAAGTATTATTTATTAAAAATATAAACACTTTCCGTGTAATATCCATTGCTCGGGCTCGTATCTGCACAAATGCCCTACTGATTTCCATTTATATATTGTTCCTTTGGTTGTAATATTCCACTATATGTTATAAAACGTGGTTATCTCCAGGAAGAATTTTGAATGTTTTTTTTTTTGGTTTTTTTTTGTACTTTATATTTCCATGGAATTATGCAACTTGCCACCTCCAGAAAGTTATATACTGAAGCTTAAACTCAAAACAGCAAACAGACTCAATTATTAAAGCAAAAAAAAAAATTACCATGGCGCACATTACTTCTATTGCCCAGTTACTTGTTTTTCTCGTCAGATCTGGCAACCCCGTGGATGAGGTAGCCGCCGCCATGTTGTAGCGGAGAGCAGCGAGTCCCGTAGAAGTGCCAGAATCGCCCCAGACTGTCTTCTTCTGAGTCAGATTTACACCTTTTAACACGGACTTTTCTCCTATACGGTGCCCTCGGTCCTCGCTGACACCATGAGCGGAGGAGGGACGCCTTACCTGGGCAGTAAAATCAGCCTTGTGTCGAAGGCCGAGATCCGCTACGAGGGAATCTTGTACACCATCGACACAGAAAACTCCACTGTCGCACTCGCTAAAGGTACACGAGCTAAGCGGCTAATGCTAACTCCCAGCAACAACAACACTTTTACACATATGTTTATATTTATTCAACGCTTGTAGTACGCATTTAACTGCTTTTACATTTGCACATAAGAGTTTTGTCATAAATGCACCATTTAATGTTCATTAAAAAAACCTCCACTGTCGCACTTGCAAAAGGTTCGCGAGCTAAGCGGCTAATGCTCACTCCCACCAACAACACCACTTTAAACCTAATTTTCCACACATTTCAGCATTTATTTAACACTTTTACAATGCGTATAACTGTCTTTTCATTTGCACACGATAGCTAAATCATATGCACATTTTAGTATGTATAAAACAAACAAAAAATAATAATCCATATGCTCGGTTAGCAGCTAACTTTAGCAATATCAAATCAAAGTTGTGCTACAGTTGGAAGGAAAGAATGATTAAGCCTATTTATTTGTGCAATAATAGAGAGATCAGACTTGTAGATTTGAAACCGAAGTAAACTGAAAAGTTGTTAGACCGTAAGATAATTTCATGTACTTTTATTTTAGTTTTTGCCTTCAGGGTTTTAGCTCAGACAAAGATGTTCTAAACTAGTTTACTGCTAACTTGCTAGTTTCCGCACTGTCATATAAGAGAAAGTTATTTCGATGTCACTACTATTTCAAATGTCTAAATACATCATTATAAATTATTGCAAAGGGTCATTTTCTTATGGTAAACTATTGGTTGTTTTTAGATAGTAAATTGTGCTCAGGTTGAAGCAGAAACCAGTATTCCTAAATCAACAATTATATGGTATTTTTTGTTACTAACAAATATCCCAAAGAAGTCACACTTATGTCCACTAGTCCATAATTATGCTGTATTTATCACACTACAATATATGCATTCAGCACACCACCATATCAGCAGATTAACTAGAGACATTTGACCTTCCCCCATCTCACACTACAAGAATAATTTCTGAAGGTGGTTCACTCCAAGAAGGCTCCAAGTTTAATTCCCAGGTTTCTTGGGTCTTCCTGCAATGGCTCCCACTGGTCCTGATAGGTTTAGCCCAGACACAGTTAAAGGAGAACTCCGGCACATTTGAGGCTAAAGTCCAAGTCTAGTGGTGGTTGAACACTGTTAGAAGCCAAAAAATGGCAAAGATCTCGCTGTTGCAGAGAGACTGTCAATGCAGCCAACTAGTATAGTGATGGGGGCAAGTTCTTAACTTGGCATGTAAAACACTTTTTTGCACAATGAAGAAGCTTAACACCACTTTCTAACACACTTCTTCAGTGTGCAAATTGGTGTTTTATGTGGAAGTGAAGAACTTGCCCCCATCACTATGCTACTTGGTTGCCTTGGCAGGCTCATTGCAACAGCGAGATCTGCACCAAAAAATGGAGCAGATCTTCTTACAATATTTGACCATCTCTAGCAATGGACTGTAGCTTCAAACATGCCGTAGGTCTCCTTTAAGGATGGGTCAAATGCAGGGCACACATTTCCCTGCAGGGACAAAGTGTACCTTAAGGTAACATGTTTAATTAGTGTTTAAAATTGGCTTTGGCTCAAGTTTCTAATCAACTGATCTGATAAAGAGGTTTTAGCTGTGTTTGTTGCTGCAGGTTTAAGTCTGACGTCATTTTGTGCGCACTCCAAAGATTTACCAACAAAAGCCAAGCATGAGTCTTTAATTATAAATAAATCTGA
Source organism: Scartelaos histophorus (assembly GCA_000787155.1). Classification (NCBI taxonomy): domain Eukaryota; kingdom Metazoa; phylum Chordata; class Actinopteri; order Gobiiformes; family Gobiidae; genus Scartelaos; species Scartelaos histophorus. Next base: position 40,701 of record JACN01035996.1, on the reverse strand, counting down.
GCTGAAGGAACCAATCAGGAGCAGCAGTTTATGAGTGGGTTAGAGTTGGGTTTCACTGATGCCATGTTATTGTACCAGAGGAGGGAGAGTATTATGTAACCTACAGTCATTTGGGTCTGTGCAGAAGTGTGCTGGGATTTTACAGGGAAAATAAAAAAGTTACACTGACTGAGCTTTAGATATCTGTGAGACGGTGAGAATTACCAAAATATTTTTTTTTTTGTAGGAGGGCAACTTACTTTATACCTGTATTTGATTACAAAATAAGTTTGTTCCATTTTTATCTTTTTTAATGCGACATATCATTGATAATTCAATATATTCTCACTTCTGCAGTTCTCTTTTTTGATACTGCTGTTTAAATTTTGGTTTTGATTGATATGAATTGTAAAAAAAGGTTTACAGGTAAGATTTCTTTTATAGTCCCATGGTCTCTACATCTACATACAGTAGTGGCTGCCCCTATTGGGCTATAGAATTGTGACGTCTGAAACCAGTTACAGCCATTTAGATAGAATAAATAATACAATGATTTTGGGTTGTCATGAAAACAAACAAAAACAAAGTTGCTTGTATTTTCACCACTATCTCTCCTCCTCTCCTCCCCTTCTCCCCAACTCTTTCTTTCTTTAGTGCGCTCATTTGGGACAGAAGATCGTCCAACTGACCGTCCCATCCCTCCTCGAGATGATACTTTTGAATACATCATTTTCAGAGGCAGCGACATCAAGGACCTGACTGTGTGCGAGCCGCCGAAATCTGCCTGCTCCCTGCCCCCGGACCCCGCCATCGTACAGGTAACTATACCGGACTCGACCACTAGGGGGAAGGAGTTTGTGGTTCTGATTGGATTACAGTTTGAATGGACACAATTAATTCATCACAAAGCCTGCCATTTTTTAAGTACAATAATTTCTTCCACAAACAACAAAATCTTGTTTTATTCTGCATAGAAAGTGCAAATCCTGTAGTTGCGATCTATACAAGGTGAAAAGTGATTGTTGTCAGTTCACATTTTAGTCTTTTTGTCAATTATTGTGGATATGTTTTTCAAATCTAATCGCAATGTTTGTCAGAAAAATCGCAATTAGATAATTGCCCAAATTGTTCAGCCTAGTAATGTGTTTTCTTTAAAACCCCTCTCTTTTTCTGTCCTTTCTCTCTCCAGTCGTCGATGAGCTCATCCTCTGCCCCCTCCTCCTTCCAGTCCACCTCCTACGGCCTGTTTAACCGTGCTCCTGTGCCCTCCTACAACCAGTTCACCTCCAGTCCACTGGTGTCACCACAGTTTGGAGCTGTGGGAGTTGGTAAGACTTTCCCATATCCTGTTTCATAAAGGACTTGTTCTATTTCCACTCCTTTTTAGAATTCCAAACAATTACATCTTCTTTGGTTCTCTCTCCTGGTTAGGGAGGTCACTGGGTTTCAGCTGACATCACATTCTATAGAGCAATAATTTTCAATACAGGGGGCAGATGAAATGAGTATTATTAAAATGCAGATTTTTGTAGTGAGAATTTTTACGATTTGTGAGAATATTATATGATTATTCCTGATTAGTGGCCCTGTGAGGAAATAATAAAATTTTGCAGTGACAGTATGCTGGGGGTGTTCTAGCTGTGTGCCTATGGTGGAATGTCTACAGCAGTTGCCATGGTGACACAATACAAACATTAGCAATAACTGCCAAAAAAAGTCTGAAAACTCAAGTAAAAAAAATACCAAATTAATAATAATAAAAAAAAAAACACACATTTTCAGGAGCCTGTGAGTATCCATGGTCCTGTTTAAGTACTAATGTGACTAAGTTTATTTGAGAGAGACTTGTTTAACAACACAAATCAGTTCTTTCTGGTCAAATTGTGTGAAAACAAAGCTCAGATTAAAGTTTAACTTGAGTAATTGAGCAATTGATACTTTAAATCTGATGTAATCACCATTCTCTGGGGATGTGATGATAATCTAGGCACAGCTCTAAGTACTTTTAGTATATTGTATTCTTACTGTGAATTGGGTCTCCTCTCCATGGATTTAACCTGAAACTTTTGGTTGCATCAGGCAAACCCTCCATTAGAAAAGTTGCATACTTTCATTTTAGTTATTTCTTTGGCTATAAAGTTACATACTTTGAATAATGTGCTGAAAACCACTAGTTCCGACACACTCTGCATAAACACTCTTGTTTTTCTAAACAAAGAAAGAGGAGGAAAAAAACAAATATAGCATGCACCTTCTTTTTATGCAGGTTTGTTCAGATGGTATCATGATTTTCACAAGTCTTTACATCATAATTGGCTCTGTGTAAAAGTGTTGGTGAAGTGCATGACATCCAAGGGTCCGGGGTCTGTCTGTGGCTCTGTTTCCACGAAGTTCATGCCACAAAATCTGAGGAGCAGCAGAGACACCTGTACAGAAGTCTGAGGCAGGGTTCTGTCTCCTCTACAATACAAACTCTCTCAACCTGAAGCTGTCATCCTAATACAAGTACATGTTCTTACAATAGTGAATTGAAACCAGATTTGAATGGTTGACCTCAGGACATGTCCTCTTTGTAATCTAAATGTCCCTGTGTCTCCAAGCAGTCTCATTTTGTCTAGGTTTGTGTTTTCAAACTTGTGAGAATCCATCTCGTCTGTCTCTGTTACAATCCAGTATCAATGGTAAAAAGTCCCCAAAAAACCGAGGTCATGATTCACACATAGCCTAAAAGTATATTGTTGTATTATTGTTGCATGCTGGGCTGCTGTGGTTAGTCAAAATTAACATTCCAGATTAATATTAGAGCTACTAGCTCTGTAATGTCAGTCTGGATTATACCAGGTTATCAATAACCTGTCTGTAGTTCAGACCTCTACAAACATGTTCTAAATATATGGGATGTGATCCTCATATAAGTTCATCAATTTAGGTTTCAGGACTTCAGGGCCCTTCCTCTTGACTTAAATGAGTGCTACTTGTTTAAGGTGCCTGCTCTGCCCCCTACAGGACGCTCAGTGCCTGCTCACTCTTACAGCAGCGCGTTCGGACGCCCCTTCGACTCTCAGGCTGTGGGGGCCTTTGTAGACGAAGGTAACATGCCTCTGGGACGTGCTCTGGACTCTGGGGTCTAAGTCTGACCTTTGGTCTAGACTCTGGTCTTGTCCTGGTTTTGTCCATAAATGTCCTCTCAGCTTTGGCACTGTGGGTGATTCCTCTGCACTATTGACACATGAGTTTGACCTCACTCACCAGATCAGTCACTTTTATTCAAATGCCTGGTATTGTTGTGTGGAAATTTAAATGAATTTTAATGGATTTCAAAGTTTGCCAGAGAGAGAAAAGTGCGCTATCACTAACATCTTTCCTTTTAATAACAAGCCCTTTACAGATCTACCTGTAGTTTCACTTTTTTAAATAACCTTTAGTGGTGCCCAACACTATATGAAAATATTGAGCACTTTGAGAGTGAACTAGAAATGTATTATTAAATTTAAGCTTGAACAAAGTTCGTCCTTCAAAAATTCGAAGTTGATTTAATATAGTACTACATTTACATTATAATGCAAAATCACAACTTGAAGCCTAATCTAATTATTTAAGGTATGGACTGTCCTCAGCCAACAAAATATTCTTTTTTATGGAAAAAAATTCAACCCTGTAGTTTGGACCAGTGTTTTCCAAGCAAGGGTTTGGGGATGCCTGCATTTGATAGACTGGGAATTGTATAGTAGCAATATACTACTGTAATTTCCGGACTATAAGCCGCTACTTTTTTCTCGCACTTTGAACCTTGCGGCTTATAACATGGTGCGGCTAATATATGGACGAATTATTGATTTGGCAACACAGCGGATGCGGACGCAGCACGTGCGAGTGCAGAAAACGCCACTGTCTGTGCGGTGAACACATGGATCTAGGGTTAAATGAAGTTACAGCGTTAGCTAGCGATGCTGTCAGCACTAAAATAGTTTACGCTTGTTTGATTGGGTATTGAACAGTTATTTTGCCCTTCATGCACACGCTCTCCTTGAAAAAGGTTTTGAAGATGTGGACACAAGTCTGAAATTTAGTCGACATTTTGTTGATGCGGCGGAAATTAATGTGTAGTGTTGATTTAATATATGAGGCGATGCTTAAGGCTCATTGATGCTCCACCTTTATATTCAAACACATCTGTGTGTTCCAACCATCATCGCTTTATACCTGCATTTATACTCCCAAATGTTTCTATTGTCAAATCTGTGTTCTTTTTTTTAAATAACCCCCAGACGGTGCAAAAAGTCAGTTAAAGAAATGGCCAAAAGGATGGACTAGAGCAACATATAAACATGGAGACAGTTTTTAGATCTGTTGTAAAAGAGTCATTAAAAATGAGGTAAGGGAAGCATTTAGGCCATGGAGGAGGACTATCAGACGGCCTCAAAGAAATTCTGGCAAACCGTCCAGCACCTCAGGTGGGGGAAGCAGTGCTTCACCAACACTGTTTACAGTATTAGGGGGGGTCCAGTTTGGGGACCTCAGAATCTCATCTCTGCCGTTTGCACATGATGTTGTCTTGATGGCTTCATTGAACCAGGACCTGCAGCGTGCACTGGGGCAGTTTGCAGCCGAGTGTGAAGCGGCTGGAATGAAGATCAGCGCTTCAAAATCTTTGTTCACTACAGTCCTCAGCGATTAACTCGTGTACAGTTTTGTTAAGATTCCACGTTCTGCAGCGATGAACCACATTACTGACAGATATGCATGGAGTCTTCTGTCCATTGTTCTATTTGAGTATAGAACGTAGAGCATAAATGAGCTCTTGGAGGGTACTCAAGACAAAAATGACTGGAAACCTCTGGTTTAGAGAAAACATGTTCAGAAATGCATGGGATTCTTGTATTAGTTCTTCTCTTAAGTGTAAATGGCAGTTTGGCAGTTTTTAGCTGATTTTTAGAACTGAAATCTCACATCTAATGATGACATGTCTGTAAAGGGCTTAAACACACGTGGAGCGGCTCTGATTTGTTTTCACTGAAATAAATCTTTAAATAATTTTTTCAGATTCACAGTAACTGCATGTTTGAGAATCATGTTTGCGTTCTGTGATTTTTCAGATAATCCTGTGATTTCAATAACATCAGATAAAAACTACTTATTATATTGTACATTTGGTTCTAACCTACTTGATCTCTCCCTCTCTTCCCTACCCGTGCGTCTCTATCGCTCCTTCCCCTCTCTTCTCCATCTCTCCTCCTCTACTATCCCTTTCTCCCTTCCTCGTCTCTCCTTTTCTCCTCTCTGTATTTCTCTCATTCTCTCTTCCTCTTTTCACCTCTCCTCTCTCCCACCTCTCTCTTCCCTTTTTTGTACTGTCCTCACCTTTTATCATCTTTCTTCATTTCCATTCTCTCTGTCTTGTTACTCCCTCGCCCTCCTTCTCTCAGGTCGCACCAGTCCCTCTCTGGACCCTTTGAGGAAGAGCCCGTCTGCGGTTGATCCCTCTGTGACTTCCAGCCCTGCCTCTGGTGCCGCCCCCTCGGCCCCGCCCCCTGCTCCAGGTCTGGGTCAGAGGAGTCCTGCTCATGGGAGAACAGCGCCTCCCTCTGGAGCAGCTCAGAAGTCTCCTCTGCAGGACTTGGGAGGAGTTGGAGATGCCCAGAGGAGAGGTGAGCCCAGAGAAACACAAAGATTTACTAACTGGCCTTCAGTTTGATGGTGTTAATTTTAAAATGGTACACTATACTTACATCCACATTTAAACCAGAAAAGTAATTTAAAGTTCCATGCCTAGTAGTAGTGGAATAAAGCAGAGAGGCATATTTTGTCTGTAAAGATGCCCAGAGTTTTTAGGGGCATTTTTCATATAAAAGGAGTGCATAATCTTCATAAGAACTCTTCATTGATGTCAGTAGCAGTTTGTGAAATGGCATGTGATTTTTACAGGAGCAGATGTTCAGAAACCCAAAGCAGAGGGCGATCAGAGCAGAGGCGAGAGAGAGGCAAAACGTCCCACAGGTTAAACTGAAACGCCTAATCTGAAATGTCTCTTCTTTAGACGCTGCATGCTTTTCTATGGACGCTGGACATCTGTGGCTCATCTCATTTTGTGTTTAAGTTTGACATGTTTCTCTCATGTCAACAAAGACCAGACCTGTTCTACTAACACTGTGTTTTTCAGTCATGTGAAAGCTTTTTGTTGTTGGATTTGTCACTACTGCTGTGTGCCTATGCTCTGATTGGTTACTCCGCCTGTCGGTCCTAAAGTCAGTGTGGCTGAGATTAGGGCTGTAAGATTAATCGTAAGCAAAACTAAAATGCGAAAGTGTGAATCCCAATTTTTAAATGATCATAAATCACAAATCTAATCACAGACGTAGCGTTTTAAGAAATGTGTTCCAAGTCGTTCAATCCTAGTTGAAATTCTTTATCAATGGTTATCTGGAATATACATACTGCTAAACACACACCAAAAGATGTTTGATAACAAAGATGGCAGCATTCTTAAATCAAACTTGCAAAACAGATTAGTTATACACTTTAATGTTCTCCATCAAAAAACTTAAAAAAAAAAACAGTTAAATATGTATTTTCCAAAGTACAATAAATCGTTTAACTGAGCATAATTGATTGGTACTGGTAGTATCGATAAAAATTTTGGACCATTTCTGAATAGTTTTTCAGTGGTGCTGATGGCATCAGATCACTGGTTAAACTACTATTTGTGTTAAAAATTACATTTCATTGTCTAAAAACAAAATGCATTGTCATTACTGTATTGAAATTGTTATCAATCCTTTCCTTAGTATTGAAATTTGAAATTTCCATACAAGAAAATGTATACAATTTTGACTTGACTTTTTTTTTTTTTACCTCATCCAGGTTTAGTCAAATATTTATTTTAAACATGAATTGTTCAACACATTAAAGAGGCATGACCTTATATGGGGACTGCAGGTCAAACCATATCATTTTGGCTCACATCATACAGTCTTGTATTTGTTAACATTGCATGAATTCCAAGGTCAACTGAAGAACATTTAAACATCTAACCATTTTGTCTGTTTCTTGTCATGTTACACTTATCTAAACTGTGTGGGTAAAATGTCTAATACCTCCTTGGTTGTTCTTTCCTGCAGCCATAGTGGGCGCTCCTGCGAATAGGCGTGGCGGTCGTGGTGGTGGTCACAGGGGCAGAGGTCGGTTTAATGTTCGCCGAGATGGGCCGGTAAAGTTTGAGAAGGACTTCGACTTCGAGAGCGCCAATGCACAGTTCAACAAAGAAGAGATAGACCGGGAGTTTCAGAGCAAACTTAAACTTAAAGGTACATGGGATGCTAACGGCGCAGTAGATTTACCCTTAAACTAGAGATGCACTGATAGTGGTATGTACAGAGAAAATATATTAAATAATCATTATTAGTATTGGAATAATTTCAGAACTGACAAAGCTGGTGCATCCCTACCTTTAATCAGTTTTACTGATATTATACTGGAATGTTTAAACCCAGTTCTGTATGAAACCCAGTGTTTTGCCTTCGTCCCAGATGAGAAGAGTGACAAACCCGGGGAGAAGGCAGTGAACGGAGAGGAGAAGGCGGAGCCCGGAGCAGAGACTCCAAGTGAAACCACCGGAGAAGACGATCGTGACCCACTCGGACCAAACTGTTACTACGACAAGTCTAAGTCCTTCTTTGACAACATCTCCTGTGATGACTCCAGGTATAAACACTCACTTTAAAGATGCACTGTGGAACTTTTCTGATCGAGGCTCTGTCATTTGCTTGTCTCTGTAGACATGTTGCTTTGCCTTGAAATCCATTATAGCAGTGGTCCTTTTTTTGCACCCCAGACCGTCTGACAAAATTTTGTGGCGATTGAGTGAAGGGGGGTGTTGTACGGGAGAAGACATGGAGGAGATGGTTTAAAATCCTGTTTTAGTCCCGGTTCAGACCTGGTTTTAGTACTGATTTTAGTCCTGGGAGAAGTCATGGTGTCACAGGAGGAGACAGGTCCACTCAGTGTACAGGGAAGCCACAGCACCAGTGTGGGGGTTGGAGACCGCTGTGTTATAGCATGGAGACGAGCAGGTGGCAGACCCTTCATCAGAAAAGTATTAGTGCACATTTAAAAGTCCTACAGTTTCACATGTTTTCTGTTCCTTTTCAGGAAAGACAAGTCTGGAGGCTCTGGTTTTGGAAGGTAAATATCATGTTTTATAAAAGTACATTTGACAGGGTGTCATGTTTTTTCCTTTGTTATGAGAGATACCATTACCTGTGGTGGTAATATAATTATGAATGACACTTCACCAATGTGAAGTGGTCTGAGGGGCAGATTGGCAGCCTCACTTCCATCACTCTGCCTCAGGGCTGCTGTGGCTATCTTGCCACCACAGAGTGTGGAGTGAGTGAATAATTTGAAGTATTTTGGGTGTGTAGATTGCACAATATGACTTCAGTTTATTATTAAATCTTTTTCCATCTTCCTCTCTTTTCCTCCCTCTTTTGCTCCCTCTCTTCTCTCAGGGAGCGGCGTCAGACGTGGGCAGAGGAGCGGCGCATGAACGCTGAAACCTTCGGCATCCCGCTGCGTCACGGGCGCGGTCGAGGCGGTTACCGTGGACGCGGGGGCATGGGTTTCCGTGGCAACAGGGGTCGGGGGTCATTTGGGGGCCATCCTCAGAGCGGGGGCTTCAGGGGAGGATACAGGAACAACAACCAGGCGGGACGCGAGTTCGCTGATCTGTCATACAGGGTGAGTGACAATACTTTTTATTATATACAAAAACTGAAATTTATCGATTTCTTGAACTGTACATTGATGGGGTCAGAAATGTACACATACAAATGATTTTTTGGGTATTTTAAAGGATTTATATGCACAACAGCAGAGACGAGTAGAGTAGTAATAGAGAATAGAGAAAGATGGAGATTTTGGAATGATACAAATTCTATTACAGTACTTGAGTACTTTTTCTTACCATTACACTTTGGGTCAAATATGATTGGATCTTTGAAGTTCGATTTGAGAGCTTTACATATACCCCCTTTAACTGACGAATTGGGGCACAGGACATGTTTTTAGTTGTCTTGTGAATTGATTTAAAATGAAAAAGAAATATATATTTTTATAATCTGATATTTGTATATTAGACAATCTGAAATAATTTGAAATTCCAAAATAAGACATTCACTTCTTATATTTGTTTCAACATTGTAATGTAATAAATGGATAAAAACAAGGTTAGTTTTCATAACATAAAATTCTCCTTTTCTGTAACAACATTTGCAATCAATACTGCTATTATTTTTGTTTCCATTTTTGTAAAACCTTTGTCCTGTTGACAGAATTTTTTTTTAAATTTTACCATCTTTGTGTTGCTATTAAAAATGTGTCTAATATATATTTTTTTTCTTTTCTTTCAGAAGGAGAACAAAGTGTCAGCGTAGTCCTGAGCATCGTGCGGGAGATGAGGTGTACCTTTGCTTAAAAAAACACGGGGAAAAAACAAGAATAGATTTTTGGTTTCGACTTTTTGACTAAATGGAAGTTTGTAGTTGTATCTGACACCAGCACTGGGGTAGACCGCTCAAATGCAACTTAACTTTAACACACCTTTCAATGATCTCAAGTTTAATATCAGTATGTACAAAACTGTTTTGTTCAATAGAAACCCTTTTGCCCATTTCCTGAACCTCTATTTGATATTATTTTGTTAGAGTTTGGACTTCAAACTTCACTTAAATATAAAGCTTTACTGTGGAACTTTTCCACTGGGGTGGTACACTGTCCGTAATCACTACATCTGACGATTTTCCCTCGACTAATAAAGAGACTATGGGAAGGAACAACGTAAACATATCCAATGTGTCACTTTTCTGGTGGGGTGTCTGCCATCTGCTCATTTCCATGGAGATGTTCTAACTTTGTCTGGAATGTTTTACAGTATGGCATTTAACCAAGTAATCTCACATGTATTCAATCACAGGTGTTTTTATTGCTCTTAAATACATGGAAAAACAAAACAAGAATTAAAATACATGCTCAAATCTAGCAAAACCATGTTGTACCTCCCCAAGTGGAAATGTCATCTTTTTGTCTATATATTTCTCTAATGAAACTTCAGCACCAAATCAACTCAATATTCTCAACTAACTCACCTTTACTTGTGTTTTCTAATACAGTGTTTTGAGTTGCATTGAATCTATGTGACCTATGTAACTTATGGCACTGTAATTTTTCACCTTTTCAGCTTTTTTGTTTAATTGTTTTGGGTACACGTAGTTCAAAATGCAAGTCATGTATTGTAGAAAGCAGTTTTCAGTTCCCTGCCCAAACCTGTCAGTTACAGTAATTTTTGTTCATTTGAATGTAAAATGACCGAATGATCTTGACAGTACATCCTGTTTAGAGCTTTAAAAGAACATTTTGAAACCACTAAAGGTGTGCTATGCATCTTTTCTGGTGCTCGTCTCCATGGAGATGTCTTTGCTTTGCCTGAAATGTTCCGCAGTGTGGCACAAAACTTATGATGCATTGATGCGGGTGTTTTTCTTGCCTTGAGATAAATCTGTAACTTGAACCTATTAAGAAATGTTTAAAACCATACTGAGGAATATTCCAGATAAAGCAGTACCATCTCTAAAGTTAAATAGTACATCTTTAAGGTAAAAACTGACACTTCCAGCATTTAAAAACTGAAATTATTAAATCAATTTTAAATTCTACAAAAAATTTTAATACATTTGATTGTCAATTTGTTTGCAATAGACTACTATAGTAAAACGTACTCGAGTATTGTAATTTAAATTTCACTTGAATTAAATTTTAAGTATGTACATTAGCTTAAGTAGTTGTAATGTTGAGGCATCAAGGTATACATTTTTAAGCCTATATGATCAGTTCAATAAACAAAGAGGACACTACAATACCTTTTTAGATTGTCCCTCCAAAAGTGTAACTTTTTCCCAAGCATTTGACCAATGCTTGACAATGTATTTATACATCTTAGGCAGTGTTTTGGCTAACGTTACACCAATCATAGCATTCATGCAGTAATTGCTAAAATGTATCATTCTTGAACTAAAGTAAATGCTAAAAAAAATTGCTAGGAAATGCTATAACTGACAAAGTATTGAAAACGTGTAACTTATCTGACAAATTTGAAGTTAATTTAAAAGCATTTAGAGTAGTAATATTATATTCGCAATAGGGAGATGTTGTAGGTGCATTCATATACATTTATTTTAGTCTTGCAAGCTAACTAGGCTTTGAGTTTTTCTGTTTTCAATACATTCTACCATAGTTAAGGTGCTGAAGTCTGCTAACAGTTCAACCAATAGATGAAGTTCACTGCACTTTTTTAATGCTAATAATAAAATGTTAATGTTATGTTGGATGGTTCGTCATTGGGAAACACAATTTTATAACACACCTTTGAGTCTGCAACACAAGCCATAGTCTCACAAAGGGCACTTCAAAAATACACAAACTTTGGGTGCATTTTAGGAGATTTTTTTAGTCAATTTTGGGTAATTTTTAGTGATTTAAAGGGTGCACAGTGTATCTAGTGGAGGGTCCTTTTTCCTGCTTGTCTTCTTGGAGATGTTATTGCTTTGCCTGGGATGTTCCACAGAATGGCATTAAATTTTTCTATCTTTCATTAAACATTTGCAGGACTTTTTTATTGCCAAGAAGAAATTGGTCCTGTAGTAATATCACCTGCTAGTCTGAAATTAGATTCTTTAATGCCGTATGGATGAACATTCCTGGCAAAGCAATAACATCTCCATGGAGATGAGAAGGTGCCAGACTCTTCTATTCCAGAAAAGCAGTATAGTGTAACTTTTAATTTCAGTGTATAACTTGGAAACCATGCAACGTCTTAACAGGTATACAGCTACAGCAACTTACCTACATTACAATATTAAACATATGAAAAGAACAAAAGTCTGATCTTTATTTAAACTATTTTTTTGACTGCACAATATTCTGGAATTTAAGCCACTGCCAAAACAACAAGCCATATTTGACGATCAGAATCTGGTTAAAAATACATTTATTTAAATTTCATGAGTTTGGTTCTAAAAATCTTCTAGCATGCACCCCACATATTTAAATACAAAAATATTTCCACTTGAAGCCACTAACTTTGACCCAAGACACTGCAAAACTCAACACATCTAAAGTTATTGATGTCAACTCTACCTGTAGCAAAATAGTTCTAGCAATACAAAGAAAATGTAATATTTGACATATAACGGTCTCTGAGATTCTTTTCATTTTGTTAAATTTGGCAAAAAAATATAGAAAACATTGTGAAGCACTTTTTGGGGGATAAATTGTGTTTTTGTTGATGTATTTCGTCCTGAGATTGTCAAATCCATTGTAATTCCTTGGAGGGTCAAAAGCCCAGAAACATATTCAATAGTTGAGACTTTCCATTAACACGAAGCCATTTTGAAGCAACCTTTTAAAATGTACTGCTGGAATAAACAGTAGAAGACCAATTCTGCCTGGGATTGTTTTTTATTCTCAAAACAGTAATTCCAGATTAAAGGCGATGCACAAGTTTTTTAGTCTTAAAAATCAAACTAGTACAACAACAGTACAACAGCGGAGTTACTTTGACTGCAAGTGCTGCTTATTCAATATCTGTACTGAGGCAAGACATGTAGCTCAAATACACATGAAAACTGGCTACATGACCTTTAAGATCTGAAAATCTTGAATATTCTAAGCACATTTGTTGTAAGGGCTGTAATATTAGCCTAAACTAATCTTTTTCTTCAAGTTTTTCTGATGTGTTGCGATATTGATGTTCATCTGGATATGCCAACTAGTTACAGAGATATGAACCATAAACCGGTCCACACATTTGTATCTGAGAGTTAAACAGCAAATTCCAGTGCAGTGTTGTGGTCAGTGCCTGTGGATAGTTATGTTCAAAACAAAGCTTAGCTGCTGAAATTGAAATTATAAGAAAAAAAATTGTTTATTAAAATATTTATTTCAAAAACTGTTAATGTCATGTAGAGTTGTCATATAGGCCCCTGTCCTGCCTCCCTTATGACCAGTGGGACAGGAGGAGGCTGGTTCATATTTGCTGCAGGTGCAGAGTCATCCTCAGATCTTAAAATACCTCCATCCTATCATATGACCTCAGCATCCTGAAGAGCAGACGGTTTTAGGACTGAGGATATTACGCTTCATTCACATAATTTTTAATACTAAAACTGCACCATGTAACTTTTATTAGATGTTATTTCATTTTCCACAGTATGGCATTAGACTTGTCTGTCTCCATGGAGACAAGCAGGTGATACCACAAGACCAAGTGACAAGATTTAGAGTGGCAATAATAAGAATACATGTTTTTCGAGGTGTTTTTCCTTTGAGGCAAGCAGGTGATGGACCCTTCAACAGAAAAATTACATAATGCTCCCTTAATATAAGTGATTGCCTGAATAATCAATTAGACTTAGACAAACTAAGTAAAGTAGCTATTTTGGCTCCTCCTCTCACAGCAGAGAAGAGGCAGAGATAACATGGGCCAAGTTCATGTTTACTTTTCAAATCTGTTTCTCCCCCTTTTTTGTTGCTCAATCACAGTGACACATGCCTAACCCCAAGTCCCCAAAATGTCATCCTTCTCTGGGCTTCATTCGATTAGTTTTATTAAAAGCAAATTAACCTTTGTTCATTAACTTCTTGTGTTAGTTTATGACTTATTATAATTATTATTATGAATTACAACTAGGCATAGCATTCCAAGGTGTACATCAATAGCAAGCAATCACTGAACTATGCAAACATAAATAGTTAGTTAAATGGTCAATAAGATATGTTTATTGTCAAAATAAATGCATTGTACTGGGTGCACGCTCCTGTTTTGTCCTTGTCATCCGTGGGCGTGTTTACCGCAGTGCATGGGCCGGCTGTGCGCTCAGATTGGCCCGGTTTGGACCTCCCCTCTTCCGCACAGTCTGTCCACTTTGCACCGCTCTCCATCCTGCTGCTACTGCCTCCATCTGTAATTTTCCTCCCTCGACTCCAAACCTCCAAAACCTCCAGACCAACGGGACTCGCGGACCAACTTACCCAGCGCGCAGGCACCGGAACCCGCGGACGGATTCTACACACCACCGCTAAAAATATCCACAACAAAATTCAGCAAAATGGCACTTTCAAGCGATCCTAACTTCAAGAAGCTGCAGCAGTGGTACCAAGCCAATGCTTCGAGCCTAAACATGCGGGAGATGTTTGACAGCGACCCGGATCGGTTCTCCAAATTCAGGTGAACATTTGTGCTTTTTGGAGCACGTTGGATCCGCAAAGCCATTCTGGACTTTTAGTTTAGTTTATCCTGTTTTATAGTTGGTTCGGGCCTAGGTTAGTCTCTGTTTAGTCCTGCTTTAGAACTGGCTTGGACCTTGTTTAGTCCTGGTTTAGACCTGGTTTAATCCTTGTTTGGTGCTGGTGCAGTCCTGGAGCAGTCCTGGAGCATTTTGGTGGGCGTGGGGAGAGCATTTCTGAAACGTGACTGAAATTTAAGTGAATTATTTGTGAGACACACGTGCTTGGCCTTTAAAATACCTCCAGACAAAAGCATGTGCAGTCATTCAAACCATTTTAACTAGTTTCATTCAACCAAAAGTAGTAATTGGGTTGTAATCTACTGTTAGCCACAAGTGTGTAACATGTCGCAAGTTAATCGCAAGGTCATAGTTTAATATCGCCACATTTTCGCTTCGTTTGGGTAATCCACTTTAGAAATGAACATCACGTACCCTTCATCCTTCTTAATATCCTACCTAGATTGTTAAACTGGTTATAATTGAACGCCAGACTTGATTTGTGAGTGAGTTGGGTAACTGCGCTAGCCAGCTAATGCTAAGTGCTAATGTCACAGCTTCCATTATCGGACGGCGTAATAGTAGTTGGATTTTACATAATTTATTGCAGTTTAAAGGCCCGACTCCTACAAGTAAATAGTTTTAACAAAAGCTGGAGGTATAAATGTATTGTGTGTGACGAAATAAACGTATTTTAATAGTGGCTAAACGAGACAATATTGGATTTAATACTGCTATGAAACCGTGTGAATGAAGCTGAGGAAACGATGCTCTTGGTTAATATAGTAATTTATTGCCAGTCTTGCCAGTGTAATAATTTATCATCTTTTTAATTTTTTTTTTATATTAAGAACATTAATTAAATCAAAATTTAAAGATACTTGTTGACTATCATTGAGGGTAATTGCAAAGCGCTAACTAGCTTAAAAAAACTTGATCAGTTTCCAGTTTTCCTCCTACATACAATATACTTTTAATTGTGCTTATGCATGTAAAAAGCTTTAATAATTGTATATTTCTAAAGGAATGCTGCATTAAAATAAGGAGGATAGCCTAATGAACATTTTCTTCATGTTGTATTTCAGGTGAATTCAATTAAACAGCCTTGAGTTTCTAATAGTCGTATGAAGAGACCAAATATCGCTACTGTTTATCGTCATTATTAGTTTTATTTCCTTTATTGCATCATTCTAGTCTGTTTGACATTGTGTTGGGTGCTTTGGGTGCTGTGGTACATCTTGTGCAGATTCCAGCGCGCTGCTTTGTGCTGCTCAGTGTCTTTGGTTCGTGTGTGTTTACGTAAAGTCCCCGTGTGTGTACGTGCACCGCTGCACTCTCCTCCTCTGAGTCAGAAATAACCGTGAGGGACACCGTATATATGCCAACAAAACCATCAAGAGCAAAGGATGTAGAGGAGAGGGTCAGATGGAGCAGAGGATGCAGAGGGTCAGACACTGGCATTAAGATTGTGTGCCAGCTGACACAACTAAACGACAGCTGAGGTAACAATTGTGTCAGATATCAAATTAGTTAGTATAGTAAATGTAGAAATATTTAGGGGTAATGTTGCAACTTGTCTGAGAATGTATTAAAAAAAATACAGAAATATTATCAGTGCAATAAATTGTAGTCACATTCCTAGTTTCACCTAATAAAGAGGCTTTCATTCAGTTCATATTGTGTACAAGCCATTCATCTATAAACCCTCCCTTCAGTGAGCCACAATACTAATGAGAGATCAGTACAACTAACTGCATGTAAAATCATGACACACACGGTAATGGACAAGAATAAAAGAAAGTTGTAGGCTGATGATAGAGGTTGGGCAGTTTGTGCAGCCATGTTTTGATGATATGCGATTTTAAAATGTCTGAAATATAACATCATGATTCAGGGCTGCCATTCTTATTACGTCATTTTATATGTCCGAACAGGATATTGGATGAACTGATATGTGGAAGCAAATATGGAACCCACCAAATATTTCTGATTGGTGCATCCCTAGTAAATATGTTTTGAGGGAACTGTATCTTTAAGGGAGTTGATGCATTAAGTTAAATGGAAGTTTATTTTCTAATAGGTTCTATTCACACATGTATCACAAACCAGGAAGACATTTGGAAACTTGACAACGTCCGGTGTAGTTCCTGACAGTGGGCTCGCCTACCGACTGATAAAACCCATTGACGTAAATGTGATCAGCAGTAATTGTTGTTTGGAATCACCTTGAATTTGGCACCCTCTAATTGCATGCACCCTGTGTGCTCGGAGTTGTGCATCAGTGGGGAAATGATGAAACCTGAGGTTGTAATTATTGATTAGCCGAACATAAGGGACTACTACAATTCATGTAGATGAAGAAAACTGGGCCATTTTCTCTTTTTTGTTAGACTTACTACTTCGAACAGAACCTGCCAAAAGTTCTCATCGCATGTTTCCAAATGTCTTTTGTTAGTTATTGTGCTTCTGATATTGAAATTTTCTTCAACTACTTTTCTGCTGCTCAGATGCATGTCTGTAATGAAAAGAAATAAAAAAAAATAAAAGTCATTCTGATTATTTACCCAATATTTCTGTCTTTTCACAGCACCACTCTTGAAACAGATGATGGACCAATTCTTCTGGATTACTCCAAAAATCTCATCAATGCAGACATCATGGCCATGCTGTTTGCTCTGGTACGCATTGGCAAAACAAGATGGCGGCATAACTCCTGTTTAGTTTAGTGCTCTGCGTAGAGGAGAGTGTGTGACCCCTGACTCCATCTGACCCTAGTTTGTGTGTACTCAAATATGTCTAATGCAGGTTGAAAACATGCGCTGTCCCTTTAAACTGGTGGCCCGCTGTAAGCCTGGAGCTCAATAATGAAAAGACATGATCCTCTTTAATCCAATTTTCACTTTCTCACTCTCTCTTTCTCTCTCTCTCCCTCTCTATCCCTCTCTATCCCTCTCTCTTCCTCTCTCTTCCTCGCTCTTCATCTCTTTCCCCCTCACTCACTCTTTTTCTCCATATATCACACTGTCACACTCTCAAACACCCCCCTCCCCTCTCTCTTTCTGTCTGTCTTTTTTGCAACACTTTCTTTGTGAAATGTTTCTTGCATCATCATTGCTCCATCATGACCTTTTTGTTTTCAAATCTGTGACAATGACCCAATGTAATCTAACCGTAAACTCACCGTGCTCAGACAATAGGGCTGCTGCTTCCTGGTCTGAAAAGAGGAACGTTTCACAAAACCAGATTCTGTATTGTACAAAGTTTGGCTGTTAGGAAATTTGGGTTTTTAGTTACAAAACTGAAATGTTAGTGGCTAGAAAATGGAAGTAAAGAGTGGTGAAGCTTGTGATTGTGATTAGATTATGATAAGATTATGTTCAAAGTTCACATTTTAACTCACTGAAAAAAAGACTGAAAAATGGGCCGACCAACTAATACAGGAGAGCATTTCAGAACATGTTTGTACAGATCTAAACTACAGGGTTAGCAGTTTTTATGGAGAATAAGACAGGAGATTTTTTTGTTTGTGGGGAAAATTATGGTGATTTGCTAAGTTCATCCATTCAAATTGTGATTGATCTTGCAGCCCTACGACGGAGATTAAGACTACAGGCACCTTTTATTGTTTTGAAAATGTGATTTTTACTGAAAACAATATATTAACATGTTTTATAAGTTTCACTTTTGTTTTTGGTGCTGTGAGTCCCCCCTCTCTTTACTCGTCAAGTTAAATACAGGAGAGCATTTCAGAACATGTTTGTACAGATCTAAACTACAGGGTTAGCAGTTTTTATGGAGAATAAGACAGGAGATTTTTTTGTTTGTGGGGAAAATTATGGTGATTTGCTAAGTTCATCCATTCAAATTGTGATTGATCTTGCAGCCCTACGACGGAGATTAAGACTACAGGCACCTTTTATTGTTTTGAAAATGTGATTTTTACTGAAAACAATATATTAACATGTTTTATAAGTTTCACTTTTGTTTTTGGTGCTGTGAGTCCCCCCTCTCTTTACTCGTCAAGTTAAGTCACTCCCCCTTCAGAGCGCTGTCAGCACACAACCAACTTGCATCCTGTTTTTTATAGTATTTTTATGAAGAATTGGTGTGTGGGAGCATGGATGACATAGGCTAGCGGGATGAGCATTAGACAGAATCTTACAGATGGCCATAAGAAGGGTTTTAATAGATATTGATAAATACTCAGAATTGCATGGATTACATCTAAAACCCCTTTAATGATAGAACGGCAAAAAAACAATTTTGCACAATACCCGCTCTTTAAAAAACTAACATTATTTAATAACATTATTTTATTTGTGTCCAGGCCAAGTCTCGAGGAGTGGAGGAGGCCAGAGACAAAATGTTCTCTGGAGAAAAGATCAACTTTACTGAGGTAATTTTAACTGTTGTGCATGTTTTGGGTTAGGTTCATCACACCAGTTCAAATCCTCTAGCTAAAGTGTGACAAAGACTCAAGATCTGGAGATGGGTCTTACTGCTCCTGACAGGTTTAACCAGGAGATCCTCAAGGATGCGTCAAATACAGGTTTAACCCAGAAACACTGAAGCATAGGTCAAATGCAGAGCACGTATTTCCCAGAGATGATAAAGTGTACCTTGACCTAAAATAGGTGTGGTTGTTTCACCCCCTTTAAGGTCCGGTTCCAGACTCTTCTGCCCTGGAACAGAAAGTAGTAGTGTCTGGCTGGTCAAGCAAATACAGTAACACTTTGCACCGCTAGATGGAGACATAATTATGCTTTTCAGATTGTAAATACTGGAATATGTTCAAATCTAATACTATCTGGCAACCCAAAATTTTACTCTCAGTAAAATCAATACGACTAAAAGTAGTTTGTTATAAACCCAAAAGGGCTCCGTATGTTATCATGAGTCATAATTTCAGATATAGAACAGTGACCAACATAACTCTATAGGAGATTTACTGTTTTTGAAAGAAATGTCCAAAAAGGAGCCGAGGACAGAATAATTTAGAGCTCACAGTGACTCTGCACATTCACAGGTTATGTCAATGAGCAATTCTTCACCACGGGTTATTTCAGAGTGTGACCCTTCAGCACAAAAACAATCTGTTGTGTTACATCATCCACTCTGACAAAGACACTCTGTTTAGGGAGGAAATAATGGGAGGAATTATCACTGGTTTGATCAGGGCTTGAGGCGTATGGTGTTATGATGTCCCTGAGCAAGATGCTTCAACCTCATTGTCCTCTGCAATCATACTAATGTGATAATTGCTTCCGGATGAGCATCTACTTAAAATACTCAAATTAATAATGTTGTTGTTGTTGTTTGGAAGAGAATTAGTTTTAATGTTGCAGAATTTCTCTCTGTGAATTGAACTGTGAAAAAACTGTAGTTTTCAATGGGTTTTTTTAAAAACGAAAAAAAAACAAAAACTTTTTCAATATTCAACACTAACATTTTTAAGCCCTCAAATGTCAAAATGAGTGTAACATTCGTAATGAAAGATTTTACAACAGAGATCCAACATTCAAGATTCATCTTTAATATGCATATGTGCAGACTGTATAGTTATATATGTTATGTCTTTAGGGCCGTTCTGTGCTCCATATCGCGCTCCGCAATCGCTCAAACTCTCCGATCCTCGTCGATGGAAAAGACGTGATGCCAGAAGTGAACCGCGTCCTGGACAAAATGAAGGCCTTCTGCCACGTAAGGACTCACCTGTGGATATAACACAGACTCTTTTGTTCTGTCTACTGTAGCGGGTCTTGTAATCATGGACATTAACAGCTGTGACTTACCACTTTTCTGTTTGTTGTTTTAGAGAGTTCGCAGTGGAGAGTGGAAAGGCTTCAGTGGAAAGTCCATCACAGATGTGGTCAATATCGGCATTGGAGGATCAGACCTGGTGAGGACTCTTTCAGCAGGTTTATAGAAAATAATCTGAACTTCCGTGGAATTTCTGTAAAACAGCCAAAGCCATTTTGACGTTG
This sequence comes from Scartelaos histophorus, assembly GCA_000787155.1. Taxonomy (NCBI): domain Eukaryota; kingdom Metazoa; phylum Chordata; class Actinopteri; order Gobiiformes; family Gobiidae; genus Scartelaos; species Scartelaos histophorus. The sequence continues at coordinate 20,402 of JACN01035996.1, read as the reverse complement.
AAAACCCACCACTCAGGTGGAGTTTGCATGTTCTCCCTCTGCCTGGTTGGGAATGCTGGTTTCCCCCTCAGCCTACAGGTGTAACATGGAGACATTGAAGGATGGGCCAAATGCAAAGGACAAAATGCCCTGATAAAAGTGATAATATTTATAATCATCATATAATGTAATCTGGGATGTACAATTTAACTTAACACTGTCTAATGGTGACACAGGCATTACACTATACATGTATCTGTTCCTGTGCTCTAGGGCCCTCTGATGGTGACAGAGGCACTGAAGCCATACTCAGCTGGAGGCCCCAACGTTTGGTTTGTGTCAAACATCGATGGGACTCACATGGCCAAAACCCTCAACCAGCTCAATGCAGAGACTACGCTGTTTATCATCGCATCCAAGGTAACAAAAAATACTTGGACTGTATTTAATACTAGAATATCACATTCAAGGTGAAACTCGTACTACTGTTTTTTAATACAAATGTACAGTTTATAAATGTAGAATGGACCAGAAAGTAACTGTCTAGACATAACATCTTATTTACAATTGGAAGTGGCTTTAATTTGAAGGATAGAATATTAAATAATGCACAAAACCTGGTATTTTCAAAGGACAGTTCCAAGAATTAGACAAATTAAATCATGTCTGATGAAGTGGTGTAAGAAACACAAATGTTCAAATAATTTCATATTGTCAACATGAAGCTTTGTCACTTGGAGTAACCCTGTGTTTGCTTATTCTTCCGACTCGGATCTTTGATGACACATCCGAGCTTAAACCAAATCAAAGGCACCATAAGCTCGGACGTGACATCATATCCGTAATTCGAGTCTGAGTTGGAAGGATAATCAAAGGCAGGGTTAGTCTTACCACTGTGCCCCACTTTTACGAGTTTTTAAGAGTCCTGTTACACTGTACAGTATATTACTTGTATGGGATCTGAAAATTACTCTGAGACGTACAGTTTATTTAAAAAATTACTCAAATAAATAAAATATTTCTAAACATCTCTTAAAAAACATTTAAAATACTAAAATTGTAATGTAAAAATTGTAATAATTTCTGGTAATTTTTTTCATTGTTTTCAGACATTCACAACCCAGGAGACCATCACCAACGCAGAGTCAGCCAAAGAGTGGTTCCTCCAAACAGCGAATGACGTGAGTTTAACCTGATCTGTACCTCCCATAGATGTAAACATCATGCTAGCAACACATAAGCTAACAAGGACTTTCTCTCCAGGCATCAGCTGTGGCTAAACATTTCGTGGCCCTATCCACCAATGCAGTAAGTAGCATTTGCATCAAGTTGTAAATAGGCACCAGACTGATATGTGTCACTCTGAGTTCTGCACACTTATCTGGAACATTTATATTTCAACCTGGAGAGGCAAAGACTGATACAAAGAGAAAGTGTTAGTAGTGTTTTGGTGCTCAGACCCCAACATGAGGCACTGAGGTGACCTTCCTCTGAGGCCTGGACCCTGGAGGTGGTACAGATGAGGCAGAGGAAAGTGAAGGGGATGATGAGAAGCCGTGGGGCTGCTAGGGAGAACTTGGTGGTCACAAATCGATGTTGAGTATCTGGAGTGAGGTGATTAAGGTCGAACAGAAGGTAAACTGTGCAGAAGCAGTGAGGTAGATGGGGAGCGAAGTCCTCCAGGCTGAATTTACTCTTGTTCCATTTTAAACATGCCCAAAAGAACTGACAAAGACTGAAATATGAACTGCCAAACTAATAGAAGTATCACATTTCAGAACATGTTGGCACAGATCTAAACCTTTAGACTAAGACGCTATTGTCCCTGAGGGGAAATTCTTTTTCACAAACACACAGTTCATTTGACAGATATTAATTTCCAACGTCCAGTTAAGTTAGTTGTTTTTGTATTTACGTATTTGTGTCATCAGACTGGCCCAGGTTTGTGTCCACATGTGTAAACAGTCCAGACCAAATAAACAAAATAACATTTCTGTTATAAAAGTGTGTCGTCTTTTCTCCTCAGGCAAAAGTGAAAGACTTTGGCATCGACACTGCAAACATGTTTGAGTTTTGGGATGTAAGTCTGTTCAACTTTTATTTATATTACATGCAAACATTCTAATTGACTTTTTTTTTCAAATATACATTTTCTTTGCATTTTATTGATCCTGTTTTTATTTTCCAGTGGGTGGGAGGCCGTTACTCCCTGTGGTCTGCCATCGGCCTGTCCATTGCTCTCCACATAGGTAAGCATCAGAGACTGTATAAAAGAAGTGGACTAAGCGAGTGTTAGCCAGGCTCTGTGTTATGAATAGGATTTTTTGACAAACAAAAGACCAAGATGACGAGGCCACAGCAGCAGGTGCAGAGAGACGAGTGACAAGATCCTAATGTAAGTCAATTGGAGCCAGAGTCAGCCACGCAACGGCTAGCACGTTAGCTATGTCCATCCATATGGTCTATGGTAAACACACTATGAGATGAGAACCTTTATCTGCCCCATAACAGGGAGACGTTACAATTGAGTGTACTAAAACCTTATATACAATTTTCTTTGAATATACTTCATACCAGACATTTTTTGTTTTGTTTTTCAGGATTTGAAAACTTTGAGCAGCTTCTAGCTGGAGCACACTGGATGGTAAGTTTCATGTTCCTAATTTTGTGTGATTTTATCTGTAAAAAACCCAACATGACCTGTAATCTGAATTTTGTTTGAATAATCATAAATGGGTCTGGATCTTTCTAATTCACATCCTCTCTGTAATTGCTGCAGTCAGGCCTGTTTTTTTTGGTAAAATTGTTGATATAAATTGTTGGTATCAACCCACTATACATGATCCTCACTAAATAAAAATATGTATATTTATAACAGAGATCACTTGGCTCTATAAGCGATGTCACACACTTAGTCCACTTCTTTATACAGTGTATGGATCATGCTCATATCTTTGGTCTTTCCTGCAGGATAGTCACTTTTGCTCCGCCCCCCTGGCTGAGAACGTGCCCATCCTCCTGGCCATGCTGGGGGTCTGGTATGTAAACCTGTTTGGGGCAGAGACCCAAGCGCTGCTGCCCTATGACCAGTACATGCACCGCTTTGCTGCATACTTCCAACAGGTGAGGAAATGTTCATTTAAAGGAGCTACATGCCACTTTTCTGGTCTCTCACCTTCTTGTCTCCATGGAGACCTTATTGCTTTAATATAGATCATTAAGATGGCAAAATGCTAATTTAGTGAGCCAAAAAACTATATTTATGTTAAGATCATTCTCTGTCATTTTTTTACTAGACCCTCTCTCACATGTACAGACTTGTTTCTTGGATGTTTAGTTTTATGGGATTTGTTTGTGTGCAAATTACATGGACAAAAATCTTAACATAATATATTAGATGACAAAATGAACAATTGCATTAAATAAAGTGGAGCTTGAGCTTGCTGATGCCTTGTAATTCTGTTTGTTGCTTAGGGCGACATGGAGTCCAATGGGAAGTACATCACTAAAGATGGCAGCCGGGTGAACTACCAGACAGGGCCCATTGTGTGGGGGGAGCCAGGGACCAATGGACAGCATGCATTCTACCAGCTCATACATCAAGGTCAGAAACTTGTAGAGACTTACCCTTCTAAAAATGAGAGTCCTCCAGTGAAGTTTTTCCTGCCTTTGTAAACCAGCAGCTCTCTGTCCGCTGCCTGATCTGTCAGCATGACTCATCAAAAACCTCAGAGACATTAATTACAACTGGCCGCTCCCGATCAGATGGAACCAAGTGGTTGCTTAGTGTGCGCACAGAGCCTGTTGCACTTAGATCTGTGATTTAAGTCAATAAACTTGCTAATTAACCTTAAACGGAGAATATGTAGAATTAATTTTGGTCAAATTCCAGAAACTATCTCTCCCTAATATGAGGTAAACATGTTCAAATCAAATATCAAATATAGCTTTTAACATTGTGATGTTTTATTCTACAAAAACATTGGACACGATGACTGTAATTTGGTTATCATTTAGTATTTTTGGTTCTCAACAGAATTATCGGGATGTTTGAGTCTCTCATTTGGGTTGCCATTTACAATGCTGAAGTCCAGCTGGTTTAAGCCTAAATGGACTCTCTGGCTGTAGGTGATGGGGTTTAAGAGACTATTCAGAAGAAGTTCTAATGCCGGCTGCTTCCCAAATGTGTTTAGTGTCTTAAATTTAGAAAAACTGGAGAGACAAGTTCCATGACAAATCTTTTTTTTTTCTTTTTTTCTTTTTAGGAACACGTATGATTCCTTGCGACTTCCTCATTCCAGCACAGTCCCAGCATCCAATCAGAAACAACCTCCATCACAAGGTACTTCCCTCCCTGTGGCAGAATGGTTATCCTGTGTCCTCTCAGTAAGCAGGTTGTGGGTCAGACTCCTGATGTCTCTTGCTTGTGCAGATCCTTGTGGCTAACTTTTTGGCCCAGACTGAAGCTTTGATGAAGGGGAAAACGGCATCTGAGGCTCGGGCTGAACTCGAGGCTGGAGGACTGAAGGGAGATGCTCTGCAAAAACTGCTGCCACACAAAGTAAGAGTCCACCACATGATCCATGATGAATTCTTCAAGTTAACCGAGTTGTTCCTGCTCCTATTACATAATTGTTTTTGCATTGTCCTCATCTCTCTTCATCCCCAAATCATAAGACTGAAAATAATGACAACATGCCCAAAATAACTACTTTTAGTTAGAGATACACAGATATATCAGCCTGATATTTGTACTTTTTAGGGTTTTGGCTATTGCGTATTGTAGCTATTGAGCTTTATTTGAACACTTGAGTGCAAAAGCAAATGCTCTTGTAAAGGTTTTTAGTGGAGCTGTGGATGTCTAAATATCATTCCCTTTAGTTATAATTGTTCCTTTAATTATTCTATGATTTTATTATAGTATTATATACAAAAGTGTAATTATTATTATTAGTACACAGCCACATGGTCCAAAAATAAACGAAAATAACTGTTTTGGGACTGGTCATGAAAAAACAGAGCTGCTCAGTTAATAATTTTTACACACTTTTTCTTTAGTCAATTCTTGAAAAAATTCAGTTTTCCCAAAATCACAAATTATTCCATAAATAATAATAAGTGCATTCTTCTATTTGTCCTCTTAACATAAATAATTGTTTTAAAATATTGATTTAAACTGTAAAATCAATGTGAATAATGTATATAGTTACAGTATTTGCACTTTATGAATGCACTAATACCTTTTTGCACTATGGCCACGTGTACAGTTTAATAGTCTAAATGTAATTTCATTGTTACTTGTGACATTGATGATAACCCTTGAACCTTATTGAAAAGAAACACTAATTGTGTATGTTTTTCCCATAAGGTGTTTGAGGGAAACAAGCCCAGCAACTCCATTGTATTCAAGAAGCTGACTCCATTCATTTTGGGATCTCTAATCGGTGAGTCCAGTTTAGTTTTTCATGTTTTTATAGAAATGTTCTATATGCACTTTAGTGTCTGTATATACAAATATTTCAGCATAATTTCTTGTGTTTTCAGCCATGTACGAGCACAAGATCTTTGTCCAAGGTGTCATCTGGAACATTAACAGCTACGACCAGTGGGGGTCAGTATTGTTCCTTTGACATTATTTTTGTTTATTTGGACATTTATGTTGAACTCTGTAAGGTGCAGAGGAGAGGGTCAGATGGAGCAGAGGAGAGGGTCAGATGGAGCAGAGGAGAGGGTCAGATGGAGCAGAGGAGAGGGTCAGATGGAGCAGAGGGTCAGATGGAGCAGAGGAGAGGGTCAGATGGATGGCAGATGGCAGACGTTGACTAATTCCTTGTTTTTTTCTGTTTTTCTCCCAGTGTTGAACTTGGAAAACAGTTGGCAAAGAAGATCGAGCCAGAGCTGAAGGACGATTCTGAGGTTTCTTCTCACGATTCCTCGACGAATGGACTCATCAACTTCCTCAAGAAAAACTTCTAAAAAACCGCTAGAAACTTCAAAAAACCCGAAAATTCCTGCGTCTCTGTCTGAAATCGCTTCCACCATTCCTCCTTGTGCACTTTATGTTGTGATCATTGCAGCTGTAAAGTCGTGTTAAAAAAGGGAATCTCGTGTTCCTGTGTTTGTGCAGAAAACTGTAGGTGAGAAACGCCCTGTGAGTTAAAGCAGCACTGACTTTAAAATAAAATAAAAATTAATATAAAAATAAAACTCTTTGTCACTGAAATCATTGAGTTGGTTATTTGATTCGAGGAAAGGGGGTATTATGCAAAATCTATTGTTTTTTGCTTTCCTAAAAACCCATCTGTGATATAGCGCTCTCTTTCTCTTCCTATTCGAACCCTCTTCACAGTTCGCTGTAAGATTTGTGTGCAATGCTCAGCCCACAAGCCTACATCAGCTATGCTCTCACATGACAATCCTACACAGTAAGTGCATGTGCATGGCTACAGTAACATGGGATCTAAATGTTATGTGATAACAATACCCTAGAGATGTGTAATACCTTTTATTTAAATAATGCTTAAAAACTGGTATTGACTGGCAAGACCCATAAATGAGTCAAACTAAATCGTATCTGAATGTGCGGCGCAAGAAACATGTTCATATCATATTGTCAACAAAAAGCTTTTGTCACTTCTACGTTTTCTTACACCTTAAAATCTGTTCCTCAGACAGGGGTAAGTCTACTCTTACATGAACATAGACCTGTATTTATTTGCTTTGAATCTTGTCTCTTGGGGCAAAGACAAAACACTCACCTGACTCACAGATCCAGCACAGACAGAAAGCAGTTCTATTTACATAAAGGTGCACTACATACATTTTCTAATGGATGATACGCCACCAGTTTGCCTTTATTCACTTACAGGTGTTTTAAGTGCTTAAACATACCAAAAACATCCATTCTTATTGTGAGCCGGGTGCCTCTCCACAGTATTTGACCTGGTGGTGTCTCCATGGATATAAAAACGTTTAATTCCATATTGTGGTTAATATGGAGATTCATCAATATGTAAGACAACATTTGTGAATTGTTTTTGCCACAGTCATACCTCAACTTTTGTATAATACAATCACATCCTGCACCCGTCTCAACTCTGCTTTTTGTTATCAAGTTCACATCCTTTTTCACATTATCCTGAAAGATATGCTGTTGGTTAGTTTGACTTTTGGTGGAAGTATGGCTCCTTTTGATAATAAGGGAATACATAGGCTTGTTTATCTCGTCACTTGTGGCCTACATCTCCTCTGGGTGTGTGCGAAGTCACGTTACGCTGCTTCCACGCTCCGTGCTTCTGCCCTTGTGTCTGGTGCGGAGGGCGTTACCGTCTAGCGGGCTCGGGGGTGGCACCTGTACGTGTGCGCTCAGGTGTACGTGGGGAGTGTGCGCCAGTGCGCCACTTTGGGCCATGGGGCTGATGCGCGTGCTGCTGGTGGCGCTGCTGAGTGTGTGCGCGGCCTCGGGGCTGTGCGCGTGTCCGTGGGGGTCATGGGGCGCGTGGACAGGGGTCATAGCGGCCGCCGCTTTGATGTTGGGCGCGCTGTGGACACGAGCGCGGAGCGCAGAGGAGACGCTGCCGTGCGCAGGGAGAGCCGTGCTCATCACAGGTTTGTCACACACGCTCACGCCAACACCTGAACACGTCTGGACTCGTTCTGTTCTAGTTTGATCTAAAGTTATAGAGGAAATAAATCAAAACTATGAGTGTCAAGTGTATAGGCCTGTAACTCTAAAATAGTAGGGAAATCTTAAAGGAAAGAGTATGTAGACTCACTCTCACTTTAAAAAGGTTCTACAATCACAAGTGAACCTGTGTTGCCAGACAATTTTGAAGACGGTTTGCAGCTAGTACCCGAAACATGACAACCAGATAAATACTCTTTATTATATTGTCTTTAAAAAAAAGAACCCAAGAAGTTAAGTGTGTTGCCAGAGCCTTAACCAGTAGATGGAGGATACTTATAAGTTTGTCTCATTCTCAGTATATGGACAGACCAGGCCTCATGTGAAGCTCAGAACCTCCAGGATTCCCTCCCTGAGCTGCAGAGGCTGCACTAGCACTGACTCAGGACTGGTGCAGCTGCTGGGGTTTAGTGACATTCAGATCAGAGGGAGGCAGTTTAGGTTTAAACCAAATGGATTTTAGAATTGAAACTGGCAACCCAAATGAGAGACTCAGGTGAGGCTCATTCTGCTTTCTGATTGGATAATCTTTAACCAAAATCAAAATCAAAACAAACAGTTCCTTTAAAGGTGCACTACACAACTTTTCTGTCAGAGGTCTGTCTGCCGGCTTGTCTCCATGGAGCTGTTATTGCTTTAGAAGGTTTCATTGTGTAGTATTAACTATTTCTCTCTATGACAGCAGCAGCCAGTTACAGACACAGAAACACAGATCATTCCAGTTGAGTTTCCAGTATACCTGCTCGTCTGTATTCTGTTGACATTTGTGATTCACAAAGTCATGAGAATCCACCTTGAGACACTCCCATTGTGCAGTATTGGGTGTGGAGACCAATCACATCACAGCATTGAGGTCCGTGTGGAAGCCAAAGGTGAAGCGCATGGCCGTGCCAAGACAAACATGGTGACACAGATGCTTGTGAAAACATTCAGACCATAAGCATTTTGTGCATCTCTGGATGGAAAGATGTCTATGTTTGATTTCGACCAATCAGATTCAAATAGTTGCCATGAACTTTGCCGCTTTGAAAAACGCACATTCTTACTTTGAGCAGACTTGGCTCCACAGATCCTGTAACTTGACCTGGTGGTCAAGTCAGGTTTAAAGATGCTGTGTACTGTGTACCTTGGAAAAAACTGTAGCTTGGCCATTTTACTTTCACATTTTCCTTGACTGGACTACACGTTGTGTTGGGTACTGTAATGACTAATATACAATGAAAGTGCGACACTGAAAAAAACTGTATTTTGACCTTGTGCCATATCCGTGGAGATACGATTTGCAATAAGTGTACAATAAACCAGAGAAGTAACACAGTGTACTTTTGATATATGCAATGATAACTGTTGATGATAGAACTCAGATAATAAAAGGATCCCTCCCTGAGCTGCAGAGGAGATCTTATGACTGATGCAGCTGCTGGGGTTTAGTCACATTCAGATCAGTGAGAGGCATTTTAGCTTTAAACCAACTGGATTTCAGTCATGAAACTGGCAACCCAAATGAGAGACTCAGGTGAGGCTCATTCTGCTTTCTGACTGGATAATCCTTAAGTAAAATCAACCAAAACACCATATCATGCTCAGATAAAGGCTTTTTAACATGCCTTGTATTTTTGTCTGCTTCTTTCCCATTCTAAGCACTATTCTCCATTTTGTATTAGACTCAGGTTTGTTCTGGTTCAGTGCGTTATTTATTTTATAATAAAAAGCACTGACCTTATGTGCTCTGAGAGACACAGAACAGAATGCAAAAAATGTATTTGCCTTTGGGTTAATGTGTAATTATGAATCCGACTACATAACATAAGGTAAAGTGAGTTTTATAATCTGATGATAGTTTCAGATGGAGGGTTCACAGTTCACAGTTCACAGTTTTAAAAAGGAAACTCCAAGTAATAAACCACCCTATTATTTGTTTAGGATTTTCTCCACAAAGTTGTTATATTAATCTTATGGTAGATTTTTCTCCTTTTTCTCTTTTGATTCCACCGAGTAGCAGAACATTTTTAGATCCTCCACTAGGAAACTATCCTATAAATATAAAACTTATACACACCCACCCACAGGGAGGTTTATGAAAATCAAAGGGACAGTTACACATTTCACCAAAAATGTCATTTACTTTTTTAAAATGCTCCTATGGACTCGGTCATGTAGGAACATCTAGAGCGCTTAAGACTCCAATATCCAAACATATCAGCAATATTAGAAATGGAGACCTAAGAAACCCTGAAGCTGATGTACTTTCCCAATGATAAAATATGACTGATGGATTTGGCAGTGTCTTATGTTACATGATGTACAATGTGTGTATATATTCACATCTTCCTTTTGGATTGGCCAACTAATTCTCAGTGGGCAGGAAATATACATGAGAGTGGCGAAAGGAAAATACATTTGTCGGCTGTACAAACGTTATTTGGTTGAAATAACGTTTGTCCAGCCAACAAATTTATTTTCCTTTCGCCATGGATTCTACCTGGACGACTGAGGGATTTTTCACATACATGAGAGTAGCACACAGGAGGAGCATGACCTGACGAAGATCCACTGATCATTAAATGCACTTAAAGTCTGCCCTTATTTTTATATGTGAAACAAGATGGAGGATGATGATTATTATTATTTAAAAAGGGAATAGTGCAGTTTGTCTAACAGATATCTGCACTTCAGACTCCGCCCCTGCAGTCAAGTGTTTGGAGTCAGAAACATCTGGGTGTAATTAAGGCAGTTATTTGTGATGTCAGGTAGTACTTGAAATCAAAATATTTAACATTCCTGTGGCCACCAGAGGCCACAGGAATTTCAAATATTTTGATTTTTGTTGATAGTACAAAAGATTGATACTATTTGCAGCAGCACATCTCAAACATCCACAGAGATACAGAACAGTCAATTACACTGTATTCTGTAAGTAAACAAATACTAACAAATACTTTTGAATTAAAGTTTTAGCTTTGAATTTAGCATCCTGAAATCTCCATTGAATTCACATTAGGCTCACTGAAAATTATTTGAGATATGACCTTATGCAGGAGGTTTCCAAGCCGAAAAAATCAACAACAAAAAAATCAAAAATCTGGATTTCCACTAAAAGAGGAGAAAGGTGCTGAGCTGGTGTCTCCATGACTGTTGCCTTCTGCCCAAACTGCAATGCAAACTGCAAACTGTGATGAGTCTCTGCACCAGTCAGATGCACATATGTGATTGGTGGTGTGTCTTTATGGTTCTGCACAGAAAGGGAGCAGTGTGACACATTTGAGAGAAAGAGAAGATGCTGATTTTTTTATTTTTTTTACCAGTTTCCCAGCTCAGTTTAGAGGGACTCTACCATAAAGTGATCCTCTCCCCTCTGTTTCCTCAGGCTGTGACTCTGGCTTTGGTCATGCCTTCGCTCTGCGCCTCAGTGGGCTCGGACTGCAGGTTTTCGCTGGAGTCTTGGACAGTGAAGGCACCGGCGCCAAGAAGCTGAAAGAACATGACCCTAAACACATCACAGTTTTACAGATGGACGTGACCAACCCTGAACACATCACACAGGCTAAAGAAACCATAAAGAAACAGTTAGGAGAGAAAGGTACGTGTAAACTAGTGTGTGAATGAAGCAGAGAGGTTAGCCTGGGCTACTGCACTCTTACTCCAGGAGTATATTGTACAGTGGAATAGTACTCTTACTCCAGGAGTATATTGTACAGTGTAATAGTACTCTTACTCCAGGAGTATATTGTACAGTGTAATAGTACTCTTACTCCAGGAGTATATTATACAGTGTAATAGTACTCTTACTCCAGGAGTATATTGTACAGTGGAATAGTACTCTTACTCCAGGAGTATATTGTACAGTGTAATAGTACTCTTACTCCAGGAGTATATTATACAGTGTAATAGTACTCTTACTCCAGGAGTATATTATACAGTGTAATAGTACTCTTACTCGAGGAGTATATTATACAGCGTAACAGTACTCTTACTTGAGGAGTATATTGTACAGTGGAATAGTATTGTAAAAGTTTTGGTCACTCTGTGAGTACAAGTCTACTAAGTGACAGTGACATTACTAAGTGATAAAAGTTTTACGTGGACAATATGAAATGATTTGAACATTGGTGTTTCTTGCTCTGCTACTTCAGATATTAGATTGTTTAATTTTTATGGTCCTCCAATATTTTGTCCTTCCGGTTATATTAACTCTTAAATTACTCTTACTTGAGTAATAGTTTACCTCAAATACTTGTTCACTTCACATTTCTTGGACCACTACTTTGTACTTCTACTTGAGTAGTATTTTTTTTTAAACGTTAACGTTAGTCTTACTTGAGTACAGTTTTTGGCTGCTCTACCCTGCTACCCCTGTTTTCTCCTTTCAGTAAAGAGGTTGTGAGTTAGACTCCAGGTGCACGATCTTGCCCTGATCTTAGTGCAAATGTGGGACGTGGAGCTCTAAACTAGAGGTGCCTGAATATCAGGTGGAGGGGAGCAGACTGAGGGGTGTGTGTGGCTTATTTGGAAATATATGACGATGATAAATGCTTAACATTCATGACATGTTTGTGCACTGCCTGCATGGCCTCGCCCTCTTCCACATCTCTCACTTGTGTGGGGCAAATACCAGATGTGCAGTCACCCTCACCGTGTGTTAATCTTTTAATCCATGTCTGTGCCTAAAGCAGACATTTATATTCAATAAACGTAAAACGTGCAACATTTATATGACAATAAACGTATTCCATAATCCGCGAGACATCCACCTGTGTGGGACCAAATGCAGTGGACACCTGTGAGTCGAGGATGTGAGAGGTCAGCAGTGGCTGGGGTGGACACTCGTACCTCATGTGAGAGACGTGGGAGAGAAAAGGTGGGAGCAGAGGGGAAGAGAACTGGTCAGTGGGTCAGCGGGTCTCCTGTGTGGTGGGGACATTACATAGACACTGGTCTGCTGGGTAATGGGAGGCAAACGAACAGAGGAACAGAGAAGAAACCAAGAAGGGGGACGTGTGTGTGTGTGTGTGTGTGTGTGTGTGTGTGTGTGTGTGTGTGTGTGTGTTGTGCGCACGGTGTTGTGTGTGTTGTGCGTGTGTGTGTTGTGCGTGTGTGTTGTGTATGTGCTGTGTGTGTGTGTGCGCACGGGCTTACAGGGGTGTGTTTATGTGACAGAACACAACTCAGCCAGTTCTGTCATGGCCCACCCAAAACTCTCTCCTGTGTATTTTCATTGTGGGGCTCCGGAGCTGTTTTATTGCCCCCATGTATAATCCCCACACCCGCACTGCAGACTGGTAATGAGGAAAAGATGGCAGATTTTGCAGATTTTACCCACTCTGGCAGTGCCTTTAAATGCCACAGTGGTCACAGATTTGTTGAGATGTGATGACCTTATATGTACCTGTACTGTCCTACTCCCGCCTGCAGCAGTGAAGTCCTGCCTAACTCACACATGCCCGTCTCAGTGCCAGTGCTAAGATTCAGGGCAAGATAGGGCTCCTGATCTTTATGCCCTGTATAAATTATAGTTAGAACAGTTTGTACTTACTAATCTTACTAATTATTGGACTTATAAATCTTTGTTTACTTGTCTAATAATAACTTTATGAGCCTTGTGTGCACTGTAATGACTTTTGTCATTTATATCTGTGATTACAGGGTTAATATACAGATTATAACTTTCCAGAGTGACTCCACACGCCCTTTAGCTCAAATGAAGATACTTTCCAGTCAATCAAGTCTGACATCATATAATTAATGAATGTAATAAACAAGAAAACACATTCATTTGTTTATGTGACCTTTGTATGCTACAAGACCTGATTAACATAAATCAATAAAAAGTTTATGTGTTTTATATGTGTGACCACCCTCACCTTTGCCACATTGCTACTGCGTCATTTTATTTCAGTTTCAGATTTGAAGCAGACCTGTTGTGCAAAATTGACTTTTAAATCGAGACCTTTTAACCATGTTATAGTTGTTTCCCATTGCCATTTACTCCAAATTGTGTTTGGTGTGATTCGAGCCATCTTTAATCACTTATTTTCAAGACACCATATTCTCAAACCTGATTTTCACCGCGCCCTGGATACGCCCTCTGCTCTGTGCTTACTTCCTTTTCCAATTTTAGTTATATTTTAATCTGTGATATGCATGGAATTTAGCAGCGTCATTTTGTGTGATATGCAGCTGTCCATAGGAGGGGCCAACAACTTCATTTATTTGGGTTTACAATGGAAACATTCTTAAATCACAAAAAATTTTGATTTTCAGTTAAAACCCGCACCTGTACAGGGCCTATATTACTTCTGATCTCTGTTATTATAACATTTCCTCATCACAAACATACCTCATTCAAGAGTCACAAGTTAAATATTTCATATTCACATACGAAAAAATGAAATTACATTTCTCACTCTCAATCATAGTTAACACACAAGGTTAACTCACAAACCCTAGATATTTGGGCTTCTCTCAAACAGAAAACACTCCACCTTGTGGTGTCATGTGGTAATACAGGAAGAGCTTCACTGTGTTTTTAAACTCCATACACCTGTACTAGAATCATTTGAATGAATTTTGCTCTGGACATTACAGTCTCTACTGAACCTGAGGTAAAATGTAACTGTTAACTTGAAAACTACAACTAGTTGAGATCATAAGGCGGAACAGCATTTTGAGCTTTGGGGCTGTAAACGGAATAATAATAAAGGAATTCATGAAACACAATTCCAGGTATGTTTTTGATTAGCTAACATGACTTAAAGTTCACAAGAGTCAAATGTTCATAAAATTGAACCTTTAAACTGTGGTCAGATCATAACATTGTGCTATGTCTTGATGACCCTTGACCCCTCCTCTTGTTGCAGGCCTGTGGGGGCTGGTGAATAATGCCGGGCTTCTCATGTGCCCTGTCGATGCAGAGCTGCAGTCCACTTCCTCTTACCGGCGCCTGATGGAGGTGAACTTCCTGTCGGCTGTTAACGTGACACAGACATTCCTCCCTTTAATAAGAAGAGCCAAAGGAAGAGTGGTCACTGTGTCCAGTCTGGCAGGTGAGAGCCATAACAGTAAAAGGAGGCAGATTCTAGTCTTGAAGAGCCCTGCTCTATAGTTAGAATCTGTGGCACAGTGGGCATGTACGAGGGACGGTGAAAACAGGGCTAGTTTGGAGCAGTGACATCTTGAATACAGGAGAATAAAGATAAAGAGTCAAACACCCATGAATCAGTCTAAACACAACTGCAGAGGGTCAGTGAGGAGGGAAACTGTAACATGCTTAAAAGCTTTGAAAGATTGATTTTGCCACAGCTTTAAAACAGCTGTGCAAGGTCTGTCCATATCAAAACAAATATGGTGCTGATGAGGAAAAAATAAAGGAATCAAAATAGTGGACTGAAAAACATAACAGATTTCTGCAGAACCAATGAGCAGAACAGTAAACTCTGTTAACCTGAGGTGGGAGAATGCCCTTTTATTCAAATGATGGACGACCAATGAGCTCCTTCTTTTTACATGTGTCACTGAAATAGAACAAATCTTACTGAACAATCATCTTTTTGGCTGTAGATGTAAGAGAGGAAGTGGGGATCAGACTTATACAGAGAGAGATCAGTCTGGACTTGGCAGGCAAATACCTACGCACAGTCAGACCACCAGAATGAGGCACCTGTGGCATCGTCCTGAATAAGGATCCAAATATATCAAATCTGCACTTTTGACCTGTTTCTATTGGCAGGTCTCAGAAACAATCATATCATCTACAGTTCATCAGAAATGTGCTACAGATAGTATGTTTGGGGGTCAGTTATCTACCTACTACTAACTACCTTTACATGTACGGCAGGAAAACCAGAAAACTGGTTTAGTCCATTTTAAAGCAATTTTTCTAAATCCAGGTACAGCAGGAAATATGACTGAGGTGTTGTGAAATGAATGACACATCTGCAGAAGCCGATACATACTCGGATAACTGCTACATTTAACTGCAGTATTTATATTAGGAACAGACTAGGAAATACCCTGGAAAATACTAGAGATGTATTTGATCATGTACTCACTCGGTTTTGATCAGCAGCACTATCCGAGTACATGCTTTGCTTTGCTTTACATACCATGTTAAAGTGAAAGCGAAACCTTCAACTTCAATGTGCTTGTATTGTGTTATTGTGTGTTATGTGTATGTATGTGTCAGGGTGCAGTGCCTAAAAGTGAATGGATGGTAAACTTAAAGATGCACTGTGTCACTTTCCTGGTTCTGTTCTTTTGTGTGTTCATGTTTAGGAGCAGTTCCTATGCCACGTTTCGCGGCCTACTCCTCGTCTAAAGCGGCTCTCAGCTCCTACTGCAGAATCCTCAGACTGGAGATGCTCAAGTGGGGAGTCCACGTGGCTCTGATCCAGCCGTCTGGCTTTAAAACAAGTATGGCATCTTTTATTAGAATCACTAATATTAATACTAGTACTGCTACTGGCACTGGCACTTTTATTACTACTATACTACACTATTGCTACTATTAGTACTAATACTTAGGGAGTCCACATGGTCCTCATCCAACCATCAGGCTTCAGGATAAGTATGGCACTTTTAATACATTCACTGATACTAATAATGGTACTCTTAGTACACACTTCTGTTATTCAGCATATTGGTCTTTTATTCCTAATGAGGCGATGGCTCGCAGTCTGAAAGTGTGTAGTTCATTTCCAGTGCATACTGTTGTTGTATCCTTAGGCAAGACAGTTTACCCACCTTACCTATTTCTGGATCTGGTGTGTGTGTGAGTGTTGGTGTCAGGAGCGACTAATATCATAGAAAGGCAGTGTGTGGATACAGAACAAATATTTTAACACCACTGAGGAGTGAATGAATCATGACGACAGTGTAGTGGGAGGCTTGGACAAGCCCATTACAAGTGTAAGGATTATTATACTAATCCTCTCTAAAGTGCGTGTCTCCTCTCTGCTCAGATATCTTTGGCAGTAGGGAGGACATGTCCCGGTACACACAGGAGCTCCTCTCCCGCACCTCCCCTGAGCTCCTACAGGACTACGGGCAGGAATACATCTCCCATCTGGCCTCCTCACTGGACACCATGTCCCAGAGGGCAGGGCGGGACGTGTCCCCTGTGGTGGACTGTGTGCAGCAGGCTCTGCTCTGCACACGGCCCCGAGCGCTCTACTGTCCAGGGGAGGGCGCCTGGCTCCTCCCCTTCCTCTACACTCACCTGCCGACCGCTGTCTTTGACAAGATCATAATGAATTTAATAAAAGACACCTGTCACCCCAGCACCCTGCAGAAGTGACACCTGCCACTGCACCAGTCACCCCAGCACCCTGCAGAAGTGACACCTGCCACTGCACCTGTCACCCCAGCACCCTGCAGAACTGACACCTGCCACTGCACCTGTCACCCCAGCACCCTGCAGAAGTGACACCTGCCACTGCACCTGTCACCCCAGCACCCTGCAGAACTGACACCTGCCACTGCACCTGTCACCCCACTGCACCTGCCAAGCTGACACCTGCTGCACTGAACTGCCCTGTCACATCTTACATAACTGAACTGAAACATGCGCATCTTCTTTGTCTGTTCTATCTTTTTAAACAGTGCACCCAGGTGATCTCTGGGTGCTGACCTGCTCTGAGCAGTGCAACCATGTCCATAAAGTCTGTAGTACTCTTGTATTTTGTATTTGAAGAGTAGAGGAGCTCCTGCTCTGGACAAAGAGCCGACAGACCCATACTAAGCACTAGGGCCTGAGAAACATCAGCTTGGGGCCGAGCAGAACAAACAAACACATCTGTACACGAGCAGTCAAGTGTTTGGACACACTCTCATTTTTTCCTTTATGTTTGCTACTTTCTACATTTTATATGTAAATGGAAGACATCAAATATATGAAGCCATCTCTAGGGAATTATGTAACAAAGAAAAAAAGTGGAATAACTCAACTAAATAGTTTTTATATTTTAGATTAAAATCCTCTTTGCTTTATTGACAGCGTTGCAAACCTTGGCCTTGTCTCAAATAGCTTCATGATGAAGTCTCCAGAAATGGTTTTCACATCACAGCGAGGCCACGTCAGGGTCAAGAAATGCCAAAAGTGCAAAACCCGGTCTAAAGCAAAGGAGCAAAGGCAAAGCTTTTTTTGTACGTTTTTTGTTTGTTTAGTACATTCCATATGTGCCATTCATATTTTTGCTGCTTTCTGTGAGAATCGTAAAAAGTGTTTCTGTCTGAAAGGCTAAATGATATACACACGACAAAAGAAATAACTTGTTAAAACTTAAGCTATTGACTACTAATTCAGTTTCATCTGAGTAAGCAGAGTAAAGCAGGCCATTTTAAAATAAGAACAGGATCCTACTCTTAGAAAATGTGTGGGGTTTTTTTGTTTTTTTAACAGTGCATTTCATTCATATGAAGTGTTCTCTGGAGATGTGTAAATTAATATTGTAGTTTTGAGTCTTTTTAAACTAAATCACAACTATACCAAGACTAAACCAGGTCTAAACCAGGTCTAAACCAGGTCTAAACCAGGTCTAAACCAGGTCTAAACCAGGTCTAAACCAGGTCTAAACCAGAACTAAACTGGGACTAAATTATGTCCAAACTAGGACTAAATGTTTTCTTATTGCCTAATGAAGACTGTAAGTTTTTTGTGTGGAATATTTTGTGCTGGTTCATAATAAGAAAATTAAGAAATAAATTACAAAAAAAACTAAACAAGAGTTAAATTTACTTCAGAAATGAATCTCGTTTGAGTTGTTTCGACTCCTTAAAGTCACTGTACCTGTGTTTTACTTAAAAACGTGAAAAGTTAAACAGTTTGCAGTGATTCAAAGTTATTTCTCCTTGTTCTGAGAATCCTAATTATTCACCACGATGAGTTTATGAGCACTTTCCACAACTTTCAGCAACACGAGCGGAGTTGATTATGACAGTAACGTTAACAACTAGCGTGCTAACACTGCACTTCCTAATTATCAGACCATAAAGCACTTAATGACACTATAATTAGACAGTAGACTGCAGACTTATTTTGACCTCGAGAGCTGCTTACACAACATGTCTATAATGGTGCAGATAATCGGATTAAACTCAATTACCAAAACATTTCATAATTGGCGTAATTTATGGAATTAATGACATAGTGACATAACAATTCATTTGAGTTGCTTTGCGCGTTTTGTTATTTTCTTGGTGCGCTGCTTGAACCTGTCCAGAGGAAATAAAGTGGAATCTTGCTTCATGGAACATCACAAACCTAAACAAAACCACTCGGACAGATGCCAGGTACAACGGGTGACCGCCAAGAATCACAACCAGGAACGAGCACCTGCACGGACCCGAGTCACCACAACCTCAGAGGTGTCAGAATGGGTGTGTGAAGAGGTATTGTTTAACCAGGGCCTAGTTCAGGGAGGGGCCCCGAAGCGAGTAACGTGATTTTTCATCGAGCAACATGTAAAGTAGGTCTCAGCTCAGAATTTGACTGTGTAATTGTAATTATTGTAATTGTCGGGTTGTAGATTTGTTGCCCTGGTTTATGATTCATATTACTGTAATTACTGGACCTGTTCACATGAAATGAGATAAGACGGCTTCAGAAAGCGGCGCCAAAACATGACTGTTGACACTTGAAAGGACTTGATTTGATTAATGTGACAAGTTTGTGGAGCCCATCCCAAAGAAATCATGAAAATCAAATTTAACATGAACTTAGGGCTAATAAAGAAGTTGAAAATACAATGAAATGTCCCATGTTACACTGTTTTCTGATCTATTATGTTCTTTCTGCATCACAAACATACCAATTTGTATTTTGTTTCATTCACACATGTTTAACACACAAATCCTGCTTATTTAGATTTCTCTTCTGAAAATCAAAGTCAAATTGTCTCGTACGTAGCTTATAAATGTAGAACTTGTTGAACTTGAAAAACTACCACGACATTACATCAGCAAAAGGTGGAACAGAGCGATTTGTGCTTTGGAGATACACAGTAATAAAAAGATACTCAAACATGTGGGAATGAAACAAAACGCAACTCCAGGTTTGTTTTGGAGGAGATAACTACGTTCTTATACGGCTTAATGCTCCTTTAATAAATGTAACTACAAAAAAATGACAAGATTTCACCTAAAATGTTGAACCTGCTCAGACCGTGGCATAATGTTGCTGCGTTTTTGGGCAAGACACTTCTCACCTTGCCTAAAAACTCTCAAACTTTATTTATAGACCAAAATCTTTACATTAAAATGGACACAATATAAAACCAAGATGACACCGTGATGAGATGCACGTTACTACTTCAGTCTGTCCCGGAGCAGATATGGCGGCGTTATTACTGTGTCCTTATTTGACCTGAACCAAAAACAAGTCACGGTTTTGAAAAGGCAAAATAAACATGAAAAGGAAGGTCCAGTCTTATCAGTGTGGTGTAACTGTGTAAAATTAACATTTTTTCACCCCGGGCCCGCTCCATAACTCCCAGGATCACCCACATAACCTCCCTCAGTCCCGTGGCCCTCGGCTGGGAGCGCCTCAGGGCCCCTCGGAGGACCCGGAGGAGGAAGCGTCTGGGGAGAAGGGCCCCTCTGTTCACACCCCCGATAAGTGCGAGAATGTGGATGGACGTTCTTTTTGCGTTTAGATTATTATTATTATTAGATTTATTACGCGATCTATTTAATTGACGCTTTTCATCTGATGCCATCAACGATCTCTTTTTTTTATTTATTTTTT
>KN507482.1:13693-36869 GCA_000787155.1 Scartelaos histophorus | reverse complement strand
ATTAATTAATTAATTAATTAATTAAAGCTACTAAGAGGATAAATGAACAAAATAACCCCCAAAACAAATAAAAAAAAACAACAATAAAAAACATTTGCGTATTACTGCCATACCCGGATGTTTGACGTCATAACTGTGAGTCCCATGCTACCTTGAGAGTATGGCATGCTAACACTTGCTAAAAACAATTACATTTTTTTTACTTGCCTCGTTAAAATTAAATCGCCGTAACAATGCTTGCTTGTAAACGGACCTTCGGGAATACAGTGATTTCGGCACATCGTATTTTGTGTAGAAAAGTAAATGAACTTTGCAAACGTTAACTAACCTAGCACTAATGACAGCTGCCACAGACCTGTTTTGTTTGTCGTCCTCTTTTCCACAGGTTGTGTTTTCTGATCCCACACAGAGATGTATGTCCACACAAACAGAGGGAGAAGATTGCCTTGTTAAAATATTACAAGAGAAGTTTCCTTTAGCCTCTTCGCTCAAGGTTGTGGATATATCAGGTAAAAAAAAAATCAACTACATGCCAAAGGTTATTGGTACGAACTTGTTAATTCTTCTCGCGCCTAATAACCTTTCAAACGTATATCAAGTATTGACATACATTTCTTCCGTAAAATTCTTTGTTTTTCTTTTTTTCGTTTAATCTTAGCTTTATTAATAATTTTTATAAAGCCATTTTTGGAAATGCATGCGCATGCCTACATGTGATGTGGAATATTTTCTTATTTTTAGGTGGATGTGGGGCAATGTATGAGATTTATATTGAGTCCAGTGAGTTCAAAGGAAAAAGAACAGTTCAACAACACCAACTGGTCAATCAGGTAATGTTTTCACCAACAATCTAAAAATGTACATGTATTAATAAGTATGCCCATAGAGACACATAAGCAAAAACACAATTAAATGATCTAAATGTGTTATGTGTTGGCAATTATATATACACACACACTGATGCCAATATCTGAAGACCAATGCAACTGTTATGCTGTTTTCACTTTTATAAATTTTTTCCCTTTGTGATATTTTATATACTTTTTACTTTTTTTTCTTTATAGGCACTCAAAGATGAGATACAAGGAATGCATGGGCTTAGAATATTCACTGAAGTGCCAAACAAGGAATGCATGGGCTTAGAATATTCACTGAAGTGCCAAAGAATTAAACTCTTGAAGAGATACCTATACCAATGGTAGACTATAACTTTATTTACAGAATGTGAATGAACTTGTCTTGTTGTATGTACAATAATAATAATCATTGCCAAAAATACTTTTGCATTCACCTCTAAGGATTTTACTCTGAAGTTATGAGCCAGTGAAGCTATGAAACGCACAAAATTGAAAGCTGCTTTTTTAGTCTATTTAGGCTGTGATGAAGTATAGCAAGCAGTCATGTCTTCATAACTACCTACATAACAATGCTGAGTAAGAAAACACTATAGTAATGTGTGTCATCTTTTAAATAAAAATCACTTGGTTACATGCACCTACAACTTTACTTTGATTTATTTTCTTTGTGTTTCACTTTAGCAGATTGTTTTCTTAATCTGTTAAACACCTTTTTACGTTTTAACGTACAGTTAGGCCTAGAAATATTTGGACAGTGACACAAGTTTTGTTATTTTAGCTGTTTACAAAAACGTATTCAGGATACAATTATATAATCAGTATGGTCTTAAAGTGCAGAGTCTCTGTAATTTGTAAAAGCTGTAATTTGCGAGTATTCACAACCAAATTGGAGCAAGGGTTTAGGAATTACAGCTCTTTAATACATAGCCACCTCTTTTTCAAGGGATCAAAAGTAATTGGACAATTGACTCAGAAGGCTGCAAAAAAATAATACATTAAAATAAATAAATAACAAGGCTCCATGGGCTCTTCCCTTGTTAACCTGTCATCAATGAAGCAGTGAAAAGGTCTGGAGTTGATTCCAGGTGTGGCATTTGCATTGGGAAACTTGCTGTGAACATACAACATGTGGTCAAAGGAGCTTCTCAATGGACTTAAAACAGACCATCCCGAGGCTTTAAAAAAAAGAAGAAATCCATCAGAGAGATAGCAGAAATGTTAGGATTGACTAAATCAACAGTTTGGTGAGCTTGGGAACTCAAAAAGGCCTGGAGGTTCACGGAAGACAAGAGTGGTGGATGGTCGCAGAATCCTTTCCATGG
The DNA here is from genome assembly GCA_000787155.1 of Scartelaos histophorus. NCBI lineage: Eukaryota > Metazoa > Chordata > Actinopteri > Gobiiformes > Gobiidae > Scartelaos > Scartelaos histophorus. Next base: position 34,690 of record KN507482.1, on the reverse strand, counting down.
TGAAGAAAAACCCCTCCACAACATCCACTCAAGTGAAGAACACTCTCCAGGAAGTAGATGTATCAGTATCTCATAAAGAGAAGACTTTATGAGAGTAAATACAAAGGATTCACTACAAAGTGCAAACCATTAAAATAGAAAGAACTGACTTTGCCAAAAAACACCTGAAGAAGCCAGCCCAGTTCTGGAACAGCATTCTATGGACAGATGAGACTAAGATCAACCTGCACCAAAATGATGGGAAGAAGAAAGCTTGGAAAAGAATTGGAACATCTCATGATCCAAAGCTCCACATCTTCTATAAAACATGGTGGAGGCAGTGTGATGCTCGGCTTCCAATACCACTGGGTCACTTGTGTTTATTGATGATGTGACAAAAAACAAAAGCACCCGGATGAATTCTGAAGTGTTTAGGGATAAACTTTCTGCTCAGATTCAGCCAAATGCAGCAAAGTTGACTGGACAGCGCTTCACAGTACAGATGGACAATGATCCAAAACATACTGTAAAAGCAACCCAGGAGTTTTTTAAGCAAAGAAGTGTAATATTCTGCAGTGGCCGAGTCGATCACCAGATCTCAATCCAACTGAGCATTTCACTTGTTCAAGATAAAACTTAAGGCAGAAAGATGCACAAATAGGCAACAACTGAAGACAGCTGCAGTAAAGTTCTGGCAAAACATCATAAAGGAGGAAACCTGTTACAGAAGGTTTTTGCAAATTACGTTATATAATAAGGCTGTGTTACTGTCCAAATATTTCTGGGCCTAAATGTATGTTTATTATTTTTTACAACTGTGGTAATGATTTTGACAGCAGGGTTTTTTTCATTGCTTATACATATTTTGTCCAGAAGATGGCAGTACGCTTAGCCACCATATAACTTAAAACTTTCAATAACATGGCAGAACGTTTTGCGCATTATTAATAATTATATATTACAAACTGCACTTGATCTTTTGCTTCTCTGAAACTGCAATGAGTTGATTATATTTGTTATTTGGTCAGAATGTAACAAAGTTTTGTCCGCACTTACCAGCAGGTGGTGCAGTTTTTGCTGATACATTTTAATTTAAATAAAACTGTAAACTGTATTTAAATCATGATGTTAATTTTGAAATGGGTATGTTTATGTAATATTGCATTCATAGGGATAGGGGCGCTTTGTCGTGCGTAAATCACATTGGTCAGTGGCCTCTCAGTGGACTTGCAGCATTTGAGGGGGCGCAGAGACACAGGTTTACTAGTCTCCAACATGGCTAAAGAAGGATCTGAGATGACTGAGGAAACCCAGCATATGATAGAGAAACAGTTAAGAAAAGAAAATGAACACGTGGAGACGTCCTGTGATGGCAAAGAGATGCGAGTGGTGATGTTGTCAGGCTTTGGTGGTCTCAACAAACTCCGGGTAACCAAGAAAGCGATGCCAGAGCCTGCAGATGGAGAAGTGAAGATACGCGTCAAAGCTTGGTGAATATACCGACATGTGTTTGTTTTGTGCGGTAGATGGACGACTTCATCCCGCTTGTTATAATGAGCGCTTTATTATCCCAGCGGAATCCGCATATTGCGACCATGAAGCCACAGGTCCTTGTGCTAGTGATGAGTAGCTTACATCACGTAACAAACAACTACAATGTTTACTTGGCATTTAGTCATTATTTTCTGGATGACGAGACAACCTAAGATAACCATACAAAGAGAGGATTACCAGAGAACAGAGAAATATTCTGGAGAGGATCACTGTTTATCTGTAAAGCTTTAGGCAAATGAGCTATTCTTTCAAATGTTACATACAAATGTAACAGTTTAAACTGAAAGGGATAAATAAAGGGATAACATGTTTTTTTTCATTTACTTATTTTTTATTTTTTAAGTGGTTTAAATTTCTTGGATCTAATGGTGCGTCAAGGAATAATTGACAGTCCCCCAAAGCTGCCTGTGGTACCTGGTTTTGAGTGCTGTGGAATAGTAGAGTCCATTGGTGAAAACACAGAAGGGTTTGAGGTAAGTGACATGATCAAATATGATGCTATGATATAACTGAGGTTACTTATTATCACTTTATATCTTCCAGATTGGTGACAGAGTAATGGCATTTGTAAACTACAATGCCTGGGCAGAGGTGGTTTGCACATCAGTGGATTTTGTTTACAAAATGCCAGATGAAATGAGTTTTGCTGAAGCTGCAGCTTTCTCTCTGAACTATGTGGCTGCATACATGATGCTTTTTGAAGTTGCAAATTTACGCGAGGGGATGTCAGTGCTAGTGCACTCAGCTGGAGGAAGTGTAGTAAGTATACCTATTATAATTTTTACTTGCTTGGTTTTTATGTCCCAACAACATTATTGTAACATATAAGGTTATAAACACAACAGGTGTTTTTATGTGATAATTAATTTTCTTTTCATTTATTTACTTACAAATTTTTGGTCCAAAGCAGTAATATGGTGATAAGGTGTCATCAGTGTTGCTTTTCCTCAGGGTCAAGCTGTGGCTCAGCTGTGCTCCACTGTGCACAATGTGACAGTTTTCGGGATTGCATCATGTTTCAAACATCCTTCCATCAAAAACTCTGTGACTCATCTTTTCGACAGAAACATCGATTATGTACATGAGGTTAAAGTGTAAGCATTGTCTATATGATGATTTGAAGATCTCATCTACACATTTGTAATTGTTATCCGTGACGTGTGCCTTGTCAACGTGGCCGTCTTTGAGCTTTGGGATAGCAGGATGCAGATGTTACCTTTGCCTTATTTGGACCTGTGTGGTCACAGTCCCCATGGCAACTCACAGCTCATCTCAGGGAGCAACAGCTTTATGTTGGGCAGAGGTCTGGACTGTCTGTGGACCAGCCGAGCCAATTAGGGTGCTGCTTTAATCTCCTACATAATCATACATAACAAAGCCTGCTGTTTTTGTATAAGGAGTAGGCCTATCATCTATTTATATTTTGAGTGTAATATATAGGCCCAGTCATTGTGCTGTGCATAGTGCACACTATCAGTCATTAGGCTCAGTGAAGTGCACATTCTTTGTAGGATCAACCTCAGATTGTCCTTTTAGAAAAAGCATGCCCATTCAAATCACAAGACTGCCACAAGGCTAGAGGAGGCAGGTGTCCAAAAAGATTGAATAAATGCAGACATGTTTTAAATACATTTTACACATTGAACCTTGTAATAATTGATGTTTTATAAAATTAACATTTCACATTTTTTCCAATTGCTTTGCCTTTACTTTGATGCCTGTGTTTAAGGATTTCTCCTGAGGGAGTGGACATTGTGTTGGACTGCCTGTCTGGAGAAAACACAGGGAAAAGCCTAAGTTTATTGAAGCCATTGGGTACATATATCCTTTATGGTAAGAAAAAAATATTTTTTGTAATCTTTTTGATATACCTCATGTGTGAGTGTAATTTTCAAATGGTGTAATTAGTTAGGAATTAAGCAAATTAGTAGGAAGCAGGAAGGTCATAGCCAGGATGTGTTATTGTCATGACTGCCATCATTTTCCAATTTTACACTAATTACTTTGGATCCCCTTATGAATAAATTTGTAGCTGAAGGTGTATGAATAAATGCTATGCAGATTAAAGGTCAAGAGCTGCTGTTCCTCTGCCAGCACACTGGCTATTAATGGTTGGTTACATTTGCCCACCTATTCGCACAACACCAATCTTATTATATTTGCTTTTTCAGGCGCATCAAACATGGTAACTGGGGAGACAAAGAGTTTCTTCAGCTTTGCAAAATCGGTGAGTCAGACATACAGTGGGTCATTGTGCAATACACTAGCAATACATTTGAAAAAATCTAAATGCTAAATAATAGTTTGTGCTTGAATTGCTTCTGTTTGAGTACTCGGGACAAAGTATATACCGTAATCATTACACCTAATCAAATGTGGTTTTGTGACTAAAAACTTGTGTGCTCTATGGCTTCTGTAAACTCATACCCTCTTCAAATCCATTATTATTATTATTATGACTATGGTGTAGCCAGAAACTACAATTCTACATGCACTATTCCACATTAAAATATTCAAAATTTATTTATAAACTTTTACAATAATTTTCAAATAAATCTTATGATTTAATACTGTGAAAAGAATGCACCATAAAAAAGGAATTTGTTCTTGGTATAAAACACAGCAAATTAAAAACAAAATGCTTAAATCTGAAAGTCAAAGCAAATGCACTGGACTCATCATAGTATCTTTCACTAAGGACCTACTCCCTCGACGGCCCACTTCAGTTGGGGAAGCAGCTCTTGGTTGTTTTAGGCTTGATCCTATAGGAATCAAAGGCTTCATAGAGACGTTGGCTGCTGTACTTTTGCAAATCAGGATGAATCAGTTTACCACAAGTGGAGAAATTGGAGGATCCTGAGGTAAAGTGTATTGGATTTATTTTGTATATTTTTTCAAAACGTATTGTATCTGGCTACACCATGAGAAAAAAATTGAAATTTAAATAAAAAACTAAACTGAAGCCACTTTGTTTATGTAAAAGTTTTGGGGTTTTTTTTCAAGTTTTTTTATTTCTACTGTTGAACAGATGTTTTGAAGTAGAAGATTTACATCATATCATACTATACATATGTTTTGCTTTTTTCTAGTGGTGGCAAGTGGAAAAAGTGAACCCTATTAAACTTTATGAAGAGAACAAAGTCATAGCAGGATTCTCACTGCTTAATCTGCTCTTCAAGCAAAAGAAATGTGATTTGGTGAAGTCGGTGATGGAGAAACTGTTGGATCTTTATAATGAACAGAAGATAAAGCCAGTGGTGGACTCCCTCTGGGCTGTAGAAGAGGAAAGATAAGATTTCACTTTGTGACAATGTTACGCAACCTGTAAAATAGAATTGCCATTTATCTTTTTAATCCAACCAACACAGGTCTCAGAGGTCCAGTCAACACTGGACAAATATCAATAGTATTCTGAGGTTTATCTAGGCTTAAAATATTATGGTTGGGGTCAATGTACCCACTTGGTGAAAATGTTCAGTGGCTGAATGTTTGCATGGGAAACTACAGACATAATATGCCAAATATTGGCACGCTGCTCTAGCCATTCAGAAGAAGCTTTCGCCATGAACAAAACTTTTATTAGAAAGATTCTATTATGTAGTGTCTGAGGCCTCACCCTCATTTTACTATAGGTCTGAATGAAACTCCTTATGTGAAAAATAATGGCATACTTAACTAAATACTAAAATTATTATTCATGAAAAGTTGTGATCACATATCTAATGTTCTGAATTTAATTGTCTCATTGATACATAATTAAACAACTTTATGGACACATGGTTAAAAGTACAATAGTAGAGGAATCTGCTTTATTGTCACAGGTGAAAGAGGCTATGCAGAGAATCCATGACAGGGGAAATATAGGAAAACTTATTCTGGATGTTGATAAGCCTCCTACACCTTTGGTGCGTATACTTTTGTATATATTTTATACATAGTTATGTAGTTACATTAGTTGTAGTTATGCAGTTACATGATTGTCTTCTGATGACTTTTGTTTGTAATATTGTTACAAGATGGCCAGTGACAGCACAGAGACGAGTGAAGCAGGAGAGGAAGAAGAGGAGACAGAAGGAGACAACGACATTAAGGAGCGGATGCCTTTTATCCATTAGAAAGCAAAATATAGAAAAATCACCAAGATACTGAGGTCTTCAAGCAGTGTTTACTAGTGTGTGCATGCATGAGTCTACTATGTACATATATCTGTATCTTGTCCTTTTGTTGAAGCTAATGTGGTTTTAGTTACATGAGGAAAGTGCACTTGTTCAGTATAGCAACCCGTGAAGTGCCAATTAATTGCCTGTTTTAGTTGCAAATTAGAGATTGATAGTAGAGATTGTGTGCAGGCATCTGTGTGCATTATGCAATTGATATTCATTCTGTAGGCCGAATGTGCTGTTTACATGTGCATCAGTGTTTCAAATAACAAAATCATATTATAGCTCATCTGAAGGACAGGATAGAAACAAAGATGGAGTGAAGTGGCATGTCAAGCCAAACATCTAAAAGGAATTTTCAGTGCCTTTAACCTGCAACACATGTGAATACTTGAATTATGTCAAAAATAGTATACTAATATGAGCAAGACGAATATGCATTCTGTTTTTACTGTGATGAGATACATTTTCAACTTTCAATTAAAATAAATTAAAAATGTACTTAGGATTGTATATTTGAGAAAGTCCAGCAATGTACTTTTTTTGTATTTTGACCAGACAAACAATTCAGTTAAATTGCATAAAGACATCAAATGGACTGATATATATTGATTAAAACACAACCTTCTTCCTTACATGAAAACAATATTTATGTGTGAGTGAGATTGTAAAGATTTCTCATGTTGCCTTACAAAAAGAAAAAAAAAGCTCTAGTGTTATTGTTGTACTGTATTTTTGTGCATTTGTTTACTTCAATAAATGTCACTGCAATTTTACAGCAATAAGGTTCTATGTGTATGCACAAGCTCAAATGAATTATTTAAATGTTTAACTGTAGTAAAGCCTATCTGATGATTTTGTGCAGTAATTGACATTTTGATTCGTAACAAACTGAACAAAGGGGCAATAATATGTAGTTAGAATGGCATTATTACAATTAGAAGAAAAAGCAAATGGATAATTTTCTTCTATTTATTCTTTCCACCATGAATATTTCAGAACTTAGACATAAAGTCATGCTGGTTTTGAGTGCCCTTTTATCATACAGCTCAAATACCTCTCCTTCCTTCAGTATACAGCAGTTCATGCCAAAAATAACGAGAGCTGCTAAATCTGGACTTTATGGCTACATTAATATTTTTTAGCACAGAGATTTCTATGTAAAAATAGAATATATTTCACATTTGGAAAAAAACTATCCACAGGTTTTCAGAATAATTAATAAAATAGGACTGTTGCCATAGTGATGAACCATTTAAAACAAACTATATCTTGACTGAGAAAAAAAACTCCTCAAAATATTGTATATCACAGCAACCTGAAAGCCACAAATAAGGATGATCTGCTATTCTGGGATTGCAATTACAACTTCTGTTTATTGCCTTACACAAATAAAGATGTCAGTTTTTATGCAGGATTACTTTATCTTATCTGTATTCGTTTTCTACAAATATGGGGGAATTATTATTTGCCTCCCCTACCTTTTCCTGATATTTAAAAATAAATAAACAAGGGTTTAAGCCAGAGCACCAGAGTAAAGGAAGCGTTATGAAAGGCATACACAGTGCTAGTATATAACTCCCTTCAGTGCAGTACAAGGTGTGCTACTGTGGGTCTGTACCTCTGGACTCAGGCATGGCACGTCTCACCCTCTCAGTCTTTCTTGTCCTTTACTTCTCTTTGCTTCACATGAACTTTGGGTATCCAACTCGGACCAGAAAAGTGTCCGCTCGTCAAGCTGGTAATTATACTTCTTGCTTTTTGTAGTTTTTGTTGAATTGTCAATGATCTGTTTTGTGCTTTCCATGGGATGCAGTTGCAGATGAAGAAGATGTCAAGTCTCAGCTTGAGAAATTATGGCTCGAGGTGAATTCACTGAAAGAGATGCAAGCATTACAGACAGGTATTTTAAAACATTTAGGCTTAACTAGCCTTTGCCAGTCTAAGTTTTGCACCGTGATTTATCAGTACCAGTAGAGGGCAGAAATACTTGTAAAGTATAAGTCCTAGTTGGGTATGATAGTAAAATAAACTTTCAGCATGCATTTAGGAAGTTGGAAATGTGCAGTATACATTGTTCAATTACATAAATAAAAGAGATTCATATTATTTTCAGTTTGTCTTCGTGGAATCAAAGCTTACAGAAAATGCTATCTCACTGTTGAGGTGCCCAAACATTATCATGAAGCAAATGAGGACTGTATTGCACAAGGAGGAACTCTTGCAACACCAAGGGACATGATGGAAAACAATGAGCTGAGAGACTATGCAAAGAGGAGTGCTCCAGGAACCAAGGATTTTTGGATTGGAGTAGCAGACATAGTGAAAGAAGGCCAGTACATTGATGTCAACAGCCAACCCATCAGCTACTTTAATTGGGATCGTACCAAAAAACAGCCCACAGGAAACAAGAGGGAGAGCTGTGTGGCCCTGTCAGTGGCTGCCCAAGGAAAGTGGTATGATGAAGTGTGTCGCAGTTTGAAAAAGTATATTTGTGAATATATTATTCCCTAGAGTACCATGCAAAGTTGTTACATGTACTGTTAGATTGGGTAATCTATTTAGGCTACATCACGTGGGTCCTAAAACAGTTGTGTTTGTTTAGTTGACAGAATAGCATGGGCCTTTTTGATCCAAAATCAGCAATAGCTTTATGTAGACTATAAACCATTTAATTGAATTACTTTGCATTTGGACACATTTGATCTCAATCAGGCAAGCCCATTCCTGTTATATGATAAAGGTTTATATAACCCTAGAAGACAAAAAAGAAGAACTCCATACGCCTTTTATAATTGGCATATACAAGCTTAATGAAGTAAAAGTCACTATAAGACTAAAATGTTCACCGGGGTACGTGCTTTACGTCAGCTGCCCGTTTTAAGAATGTACAGGCTGCATTGCTTTCTGTCACTTGTCATCAACAGTCTGTTACAGAAATCAACACATTTTTGTAGCTCTAGAAAAATAATTTCTTAATAAAGTACTTTGGTAATGCGACATGTTGTGCAAGAGAGTTTATTTATATTTTCTTACTATTTTAATAATGGTTGGTCCTTTGATTGTTACGCACGCATCACGCACGCTCGTCAGGATGGATGTGACGCCGAAGTCTCGCGGAGTAAACGCCGGCCATTTTTCACCATTTATAACAAGACACTTTGTGCTTGTAGTAACTCTGTTGCGACCACTTTGACTATACCTCAAAGTAGAGCATTGTTTTACCTTGCTATTAAACCGACCTTAACCACCTGCCATGTCTGCGCCACTCGCTGTAAAGTTAATTCGCTGACATCCGCACAGGGACAGATGCTTGTCTAAACTGTCGCACAAATGGAAATGGTGCCTAGCGAGGACAACCAGTTTGTTCCAAAAGAGGTGAGATGATAACAGAGACAATGCAGGGCTGGAGACCAGCTCCAGCTCAGTCTGTGTGCACATATAGCTAGATAAATGTGTGTTAGTTTATGCACTCAATGCATAATTAAAAGCTAACAGCTAGGCCAAATAATGATAGGCTATCATGACATGGCTAAGAGCTAGCGAAAGTTAGCTGCTAGTTTCATTTCAAACGATTTCATTTTGTTGTCGGCGTTTAGTTAGAGTGTTTTGAATAATATTGACAGTTGAAACAAACGGTTAATCATGCTGAGGGTAGATGTGTGATTGTTTTATTTTGTTTAACAAGGATGACGTTTGTCAACATCAGTGCTAAGCTAGTAAGCCAACTTATCTAGCCAGTCGGATGAAGCTAACTAGCAACCACGGTTGGCATTGAATACTGCAATTAATCTTGATATTTTAAAGTTATAAACCGACGACGGTGGCATTATATTGGGGTATTATTTTTATTAGCTGTCAAGGTTACACTTCTTGCACGTTTCCTTTGGCACCCACGTGCTGTTATTGTATGTGTTTTCATATTGTTTTGAATGTAGTTGTGAGCCCAGTTAAATTCATTTAACATTAGCGTTAGCATTAGCGCATCGTCGGTCAAGCAGGGTAAGCGTTAGCGTGCGTTTATCGCATTTACCTGGAAGTCTGAACCAGACCTGTTTCATTTTTAACTCGTTGCGCAATGTAAATTTTACATAACGACAAACACCAACTTATGAATGTTGTTGTTAACGTAAGTTACTTAAGTACACAATTCAATCAATTTTGCCCTCAAATTTGTTATGATGCTTATTTAAATATAAATAGTATGATGTGTCATATTTTGCATATGCCTTGCATGATGAAAATATTCTATATCTACTATTATTAGGGGATGTTTTGGAGTTGCAGGCAAGTGATTTTTGATGAAATGAAGAGGCGCTGCCAGGTACCACAGATGCTTGTGTCAGATGTAGCACCAGTAACGTTTGATATTATCTGAATCATTTTGTAGAAATGCAATTGCCATACATTGGTTACTGATGCATGGACATTAACAAAGCTTCTTCAACTGTAGTTATTCTTGGGTTGTTTGTGCCTGAATCTGTTGCAAAGATTTTATGGGCAACAGGGAAGATAATACCTTTGCTGCATCCTACAATTTGCTTATCCCAATGTATAAATTTAACTTGCCTGATATAGATTTTTGAGCATGTCTAACTATCCATTATGTTACATTTATTGCCACAAGTTTGAGATGAGTTAAAATAAATAAAGATAAAGATCAGTTGTTGTTTCAGTTTCAAGATGTTTTGTGTATTCTGTGTCTGACTTTCTAACTTTGTTTTGCTGTTCTTACGTAGCAGATACAGAATGCAGCAGACGAGTTGAGAGTACTGTGTATAATTCAGGACACCACCAGTGCAAAGACCGTGAATGAAAAGCTCACTCTTAATCTTCCGGCCTCTACCACTCTGTCCAAACTTCATGAAGATGTGGCCCATAAAGCAGGATATGTCCCTGGCACCTTTGAACTTGTGTGGGGAAACATACCCGACACGGTGAGCAAACAGTCGTATAGCATAATAAGATGTAAAAAGATTTTATCGTTATGCTAATATGAACTCTCCAGAAAGAAACATTTATATTCTATATTCCATTGTAGTTCTGCATATGCAGAAATAAGAATATTGCCCTTATTTGTTTAGTCCAATCCCTTTCTTGATTGAACCCAGACTAATCCTGCTGCTGACCCTAGCCAGGTGCTGTGCCTGTAGTTATCTCACTGAGTAGGTCATTGGATTAAGCTTCTGTATGTTTCCACAGCAGCAGATTGCTCACTTGCAGTCTACTTGCTCAGCGGTCCTATGTTTTTGTTGGCATTTTTTTATATCTGATCATAATTTTCTAACATACTTGTGGGATCCAGTCTAAAATGATTTTAATATGTATTTAATACCTTTTTGTGAATGAGGTTTAGAGGTTGTTATGCCTGAATGCAAGCTACTAATGTAAGTACCTTTTTAAATAAAGATTAACTTTTTAACAAGTTTGGTTTTTTTTTAGCCATCACTGGAGCACACCAGTGATATGTCCCTCATAAACTCTGGGTTTGAACCTGGGGGAAAGAGGAATTATCTTCACCTTACTGATAAAGATGGAGAGCAACCACACATTGCATCAGTGGGTACAAGCATCAGTTCTTGATATTTTGTTCTGGACAACATACTTATTTTTTAATCATATTTTTAGGAGGAAACGGGACCATCCGAAAGCAGTGGTTTGGAGGACAGTTCTCAGGAGCGCTTTATTGGGCCTTTACCTAGAGATGGCACTGTGGGGTGCAGTGGTGACTATAGCAGCCCATCATATTCTTACTCATCTATCCTCAACAAATCTGAAACAGGTTTGGCTTTCTATATGTCTTTGTTAGTGTGAGCTGTGTTCATAAACATCACAAATACCATGTGTTATGGATTTTGTGAAACATAATGTAATGTAAAGTTAATTTATAAATTATCTACTGTTCTACCTGTAGGTTATGTAGGATTAGTCAACCAGGCTATGACCTGCTATTTGAACAGCCTTCTTCAGACACTGTTTATGACTCCAGAGTTCAGAAATGCTCTATACAAGTAAGAATGCTTCACAATCAAAATTTAATAAGTACAAAACATTTGTTGATTTCAATATGCCTTTTTACTTTGCATTTAGCTGGGAGTTTGAAGAATCAGAAGAAGACCCAATCACCAGCATTCCATATCAGCTGCAGCGGTTATTTGTTCTGCTTCAAACCAGTAAGAAACGTGCTATTGAGACCACTGATGTGACCCGAAGCTTTGGTTGGGACAGCAGTGAAGGTGGGAAGCAGTACACATATTTTGGTTATTTGGCAGCTGTATATCTGATAAACCTCCTTTTAACACTTTCAATCCTCAGCTTGGCAACAACATGATGTGCAAGAGCTATGCAGGGTTATGTTTGACGCTCTTGAGCAGAAGTGGAAACAGACGGAGCAGGTCAGTATTATCTTCATGAACCTAATTTTATCATGAGTATTTTCCCCTCATATATCAAACAAAGCTACATTGTTAATGTGAAAGAAACAACTGATATTCCTGCTTTGACCCCTCAGGCTGACCTGATCAACCAGCTCTACCAAGGGAAACTGAAGGATTATGTTCGTTGTTTGGAGTGTGGCTATGAGAGCTGGAGGAATGATACTTACCTGGACATCCCACTCGTAATCAGACCCTTTGGAGCCAGCCAGGCTTATGGCAGTGTGGTGCGTTCTGATTCTCATAGAATGTCAGCACAGTATTATCATTTTGTTACTGCACTTGTTTTCAAGTCAAAAACCATTGTGTGTGTTTTTGGATAGGAGGAAGCTTTACAGGCATTTATCCAGCCTGAAACTCTGGATGGACCCAATCAATACTTTTGTGAGCGTTGCAAGAAAAAATGTGATGCCCGGAAGGTGAGCAAGGCGAAAATGTCATCTGCACTGTTGTAAAAGAGCACTGTTGTATTATTTATTCCTCTGACTTCAGGGTCTGAGATTTCTGCACTTTCCGTACCTGCTGACACTCCAGCTGAAACGCTTTGACTTTGACTACACCACTATGCATCGCATTAAACTCAATGACCGCATGACTTTTCCAGAGGAACTTGATATGAGTCCATTCATTGATGTAGAGGATGAGGTACTCTTTGCATTACACTTTTATTTTAACTAAAACAATTTTGAAATATAAGCATGATAATGGCAGAGTGGCATACAATTTATAAAATTACTAAAACGTAACAAAATTTTGGTAACTGTATAATTTAATTACCTCTTTCAGAAGTCCCCACAGACAGAGAGCTGTACTGACAGTGGAGCAGAGAATGAAGGCAGTTGCCACAGTGACCAGATGAGCAATGATTTTTCCACTGATGACTGTGTGGATGAAGGCATCTGCCTGGACAATAGCAGCAGCACAGAAAGGGTGTTAAAACCAAAGGTAATTCACAAATGCAACACAGCACACAGGTCCCATTGTTTTTCATTCTGTAATGTTAGAGCTGATTTTGATATTTTCTTCTGCAGAGCCTGCTGACCTATGAGCTGTTTTCTGTCATGGTTCATTCGGGTAGTGCTGCAGGGGGGCACTACTATGCCTGCATCAAGTCCTTCAGTGATGGCCAGTGGTACAGCTTTAATGATCAGCATGTCAGTAAGGTCAGGCACAGCTATTTTGTATTGAATACAGACAAAACGTTTAGTGTTGCTGTATTTCCACTTTGTAAATATTGTTCCTCAGATCACTCAAGATGACATCAGAAAAACGTATGGGGGTTCCTCAGGAAGCAGAGGCTACTACTCAAGTGCTTTTGCCAGGTTAGCTGCATCTTTTGCTGCATTTAGTTTTTTTTGTTTCAACATGCTAATAAGTGAAAATTTCTTTTTACTCTAGTTCAACAAATGCATACATGCTGATCTACAGATTAAAAGATCCCACACGGAATGCAAGTATGACAAACTATTTAGTATTTTATTAATATTGTTAATTAGCTTCTATTAATGCTATTCAATGTAACTCAGAGTATTTAGCTGTGGAAGACTTCCCAGAGCACATAACACGTCTAGTACAAAAAGAGAAGGAGTCAGAGGAGCAAGAGAAGAGACAAAGAGAGATTGAGCGCAACACTTGTAAGGTATAAACCTGAGTTTAGCAGCAAGATGCATCCATTTCCAGTTTAAGAGAAAGCTTAATGTTTTCTTTACAACTAGATTAAGCTTTTCTGCATGCATCCAGTGAAGATGATGATGGAGAGCAAGCTTGAAGTGCACAAAGACAAAACTCTCAGTGAGGCAACAGAAATGGCCTACAAGGTTTGTCTTATTTATATTTTCCCTTTATAATTACTGGTGTACTTCAGATGACTATGTTCTGTTACTCAGCTGATGGAGCTCCAAGGGGTGGTTCCTCTGGACTGCTGTCGACTGGTGAAGTATGATGAGTTTCACGAGTATCTGGAGCGCTCTTATGAAGGAGAGGAGGATACGCCCATGGGACTGCTGCTCGGAGGGGTCAAGTCCTCTTACATGTTTGACTTGCTTCTAGAGACCCGAAGACCAGAGCAAGTCTTTCAGCCCTACAAACCTGGAGGCAAGTTGCATGTTGGACACTTAAATAAATGTTATATAACAGTACAACATTCAGGAGTTGTTTTATCAATAATCTATTGTATTCATTCACAACAGAAGTGATGGTGAAAGTTCATGTTGTGGATCTGAAAAGTGAGACCATAGCTTCACCAGTCAGTGTTCGGGCATATCTTAACCAGACCATCACTGAATTCAAGCAGCTTATTGCACAGGTAGATTGCCCTTTCATTGTTCAGTGTGTTAGACTTTCTGGAGGTCAGTTTAAGTAAGAACTGTGATAAGACCTGGCTTCATTTTGGTAGACATGTGAAGAATGTATTATGTGTGCACCTTTTCAGGCTACAGGGCTGTGTGCAGAAACCATGCGCGTGGTCCTGGAGCGCTGCTACAATGACCTCCGATTACTCTATGTACCCAACAAGACACTGAAAGCTGAGGGCTTCTTCAGGAGCAACAAGGTGATTGTTTTTGTTCTATATGCCTGTGTTATCACAATTTGACAGCTTTTGTCTGTAATGACAATTATCTGATGTCTATTTTTAGGTTTTTGTGGAGAGCTCTGAGACAGCAGATCATCAGGTTGCATTTACTGACTCACTCCTGTGGAAACTTTTGGACCGTCATGGAAATACGATCCGGCTCTTAGTTTTACTGCCCCAACAGTCTCCTGGCACTTTGGCTAATAGGACTCTTTGCCAAAAGGCAGGAAGTGACTCTGATATGCCTTTTGACGACTCAAAGGGCAACAGTAAGTCTGTGGAGGCTATTCTGGAGGAGAGCACAGAAAAGTTAAAGAACTTGTCTCTGCAGCAGCAACAGGGATCCAGCAACAGTGACAGCCAAAAGAGTTCTGACACCAGTGACTTTGAACACATTGAATCTCCCATCCAAGAGGCTGACTCAAACTCATCCCTGTGTGTTACCGCGGACAACAGAGAGCAGGAGAACCGGATCAGGGTCACGACAGGCAGCGGCGTGTCTGACCCGGAGACCCCTTTTGCCTCTGAGGAGCGCTCAGACTCAGAAGTCATTAATGACCGAAGCACCAGCTCTGTCGACAGCGACATCTTGAGCTCCAGCCACAGCAGTGACACTCTGTGTAATGCAGAAAGTGGAACCATCCAACTGGCCAATGGCCTAGACTCTCACAGCATCACAAGCAGCCGGCGCTCTAAAGCTCATGAGGGCAAAAAGGAAACCTGGGACACAGCTGAAGAAGACTCAGGAACAGACAGCGAGTATGATGACAATGGAAAGAGCAAAGCAGAGGCCCAGTACCTTTACTTCAAAGCAGAGCCTTGCTCGCAAGATGACTCCACATGGGACTCACAGAAATGTATACATTTATTTTTGATTTTTCATTTCTCTCTTTAAGTAACATGATTTAAATTGACTTAATACATTTTTCCATTATGTGTATTGTAATGCGATTATTTTATTTCAGGTTTGGTGGTTCATGTGGACAAAAGGATAACATTAGCAGCCTTTAAACTCAACCTGGAGCCTTACGTGGGAGTCCCCTCCACACAATTCAAAGTTTTCCGAGTCTATGCCAACAACCAGGAGTTTGAGAGTGTGCGACTGAATGAAACACTTTCCTCATTCTCTGATGACAATAAGGTCAGAGGTCTCAAGCATTTGTTTTGTCTCTAGTTTATTGTGTGTGCCATTGCTTACTTTTAATTGTTCTCACTAGATCACTATACGACTTGGAAGAGCACTGAAAAAAGGCGAATACAGAGTGAAAGTGTATCAACTACTTGTGAATGAACCAGAGGTAAGGAACTCAGGACTGACTATCTATAAGCACTCAGTTAAAAACGCTTTTTTTGATCACAGCCTTGCAAGTTCCTGTTGGATACGGTGTTTGCCAAGGGCATGACTGTCAGACAGTCCAAAGAAGAGCTCCTTCCTCAGTTGAAAGAGCAGTGCAAGCTCAACCTCAGTATTGACAGGTAAGGTGCTTCATATAATCAGTATTTGTTTTGTTATTGTATTTGTTATAAAGGAGACATAACCAGCTCTAATGAGCTAAACTATGCAAAATGTACAACATTCTAGATTGATAAATGTTGTGTCTTAAAATGATCAAAGTGTAAAATAAGCTATGCGTGTCAGGTTCAAACTAAGTGCAGGGGAAAAAAGTTTAATATGTCATATCTTCTCAGAGTTCGTCTCAGGAAAAAGACATGGAAGAACCCAGGCACCGTATTTCTGGACTACCATGTATACGAGGAGGACATTAGCATCTCTTCCAACTGGGAGGTTTTCCTGGAAGTCCTCAGTGGTAGGATTTATTGCTTGGGGATTTATGAAAATTATCAAGACAAAATTGCCAATTTTATCCCAAATATTTCTTCCACTATTTGTAATTACATGCATGTTTATGTTCTTTTAGAACCAGAGAAAATGAAGTCCATGTCGCAGTTGGCTGTTCTTACTCGGAGATGGAGCCCTGCGACAATGAAACTTGGTTCTTTCCAGGAGGTGATTCTGGAAAGTAGTAGTGTAGAGGAACTGAAAGAAAAGGTAAGAAAAGGAAAGGCATTTTGTTATACTCTTATATTGTACTACATTTGTATTAAAGTGATTCTGTGTACTTTCTGTAGCTAAGCCAACTCAGTCAAATCCCTCTTGAAAATCTGGAATTTGCAAAGGTTTGAAATTTCTGTTGCATTGAAGACAAAGTACATGGTCTGATTCTTTGCTGGAAGGTTCAACACTGATGTGTCTATGTGCCATTTTCTAGGGAAGAGGGACATTTCCTTGTGACATATCTGTGCTGGAAATCCACCAGGATTTGGACTGGAATCCCAAAGTCTCTACTCTGAATGTGTGGCCTCTCTACATCTGTGATGATGGAGCTGTGGTCTTCTACAGGTAATGGTCCAAGTTTGATTTTCAGAAATTCTTAGAAGGTTTGAAAGGACTATATGGACTGTTTTGATTCTGCTCATGCATATTTGTTCATAATATTTGCAGAATTCATTGTTTTGAATGGACTTTTTGGTAATAAGTCAAAGAAACATTTGCTTATTCCCACTCACTGACACATCCAGCCTTCAGTCTGGCTGTTCTTATAAAAAGGAAAATTAAAGATGAGATTTCTGCGATCACTATTATAAGCTTGTCAAGTTTCTGGGGTATCTCAGATGCGTGTAATGAAACCTTTATTGAAAGTTTGTCTCTTCTACAGGGACGGCACAGAGGAACTCCTGGAGCTGTCTGAAGATGAGCGCAGTGAGTTGATGAAGAAGGAAAGCAGCCGTTTGCTTAAGACGGGACAACGCGTCAGCTACTCCCCGCGCAAAGAAAAGGCCCTCAAGATCTACTTGGATGGAGGCCCTGCCAAAGACACAGGGCAGGACTGAAGCACAAGCACTACTTCTGGACTCTTGGGCTGCTACAGTGGAGCAGGACTCGGTGAGAGCATTGGACCCACAATATTGTCGCGCACATCAAATGCCGTTGTGAAGCTGGTCTCTCTTTCTCCCTTTTTTCTGAATAGAGGATTGACTCTGTTGTACACTATAGTGTATTTTACTGTAAAGTGTAAAGGGAAGAATCATTACAGAGAGCATCAATGCTGTACAGAGAAATCATTGAAATGCAGGTTTTTGAGGTGGATGCTGGTGTTGGGACTGTGATATTGAGCCACAAGGTGTCCATCTTTAAGGGTGTCATTTTATTCATTTCACCTTCTTTACTTTACCTTTTTATTTATGGGAAGCATTGATTTAGTATTGTCTGATTTTTCATGCAGTTTTGTTTGCTTGTACTTAAATTATTCTAAAAACAAATGACCAGATCCATATAACTGAACTATATGCACAGTAAAATCTTTTCTAAAAATAATTTATTTGAATCAAAAGCAACAATACCCATTTGACACATTCTAAACTGCTCCAGGTGCCAGTGAAATATTTCTGCATATATCTGTATCTTTTTCATTTAGAAGCTGAATATCTTTGTTTCTGTGTCATTTGATCTGGTTTCCTTTCCACACATTTGTGTATTTCTGCTGCACAACATGGCACACACCATGCCATCTGCCTGTGTACCTGCTCTGAGCACTCAAGCTCAGCGTCGCAGTCCTCTGGGTTTCTGATGCTGCCACCAGCTATTCACTGTAGAAAAGCCAATATATAAATATGTTTGTTGTTTATTTCTTTGAAATTAAAACCCTGTGTGAAATAGTTTATGATGATTTTAGAAATTAATTAAAAATGATTTTTTTCATACAAGGTTTCCTGTCAATTGTAATGGTTTATATAATGTTCAAGAAAAGCAGGAATTGCAGCTTGAAAATTGTATCAGATGGGTTCTTACTTGCAATGAAAACAAAGTGCCAGTGAAATAAGCCATGTATATTAGTTCATACTGAACTTTGCAGGGTGGTTTGTTAAAAACATCAAAAATGGGAAATATGAAAGATCAAAACGACCCTGCTGACATGGGTCATAGGAAATGCACAGCAAAGCTTTAGAAAAATGTAACTGACTGCAAGGAATTGGTGGCTTAAAATACTGAACATACTGAGCATATTTTTTTTGTTGAGGGACTCCATATTCCAGTCAGCTACAACAATAAAAAGAAGCACACAACAGATAACGGTAGCAGCTTTATATGGCATTGTCAACGCATTGTAAATTAGACTTGCTTAAGTTAAGATAATGAATGCATAGATGAGTATTAATGTTGAACTGTAAAATCCAAGGTAAGCGATCAATGTAACAATGTAATTGAAGTGTGTAACTTCAGTAAGTACAATAAATACCCAAGTTTTAGTTGATCAGGTCAGTGAATATGCTGAAGAGACTGTCCAAGTTCAAACTTGGTGCTTTCAGGCATTCCCTTGTAGTGAATTCCCATTTGCTTACATTTACAAATGCTCTTTAAATAATATAATCTATTTCTGAGTAGAGATTGTCTGTCATGTCTTCTTCACTTGAGTCCTCTCCTTTTAGGCACATGGACCCTCGTCTGTCCAGTGGTAGAAGAAACTTATTTTCAGACAATTTACAAAAATAGACATTTTCAGAGCTCAATTGATTGCTCACCCTAAATGCTGACAGTGGAGATCCCCAACACATGGGCAGTGTTTCCTTGGGCCTTCATCCTGAGGGTCATGGGATAACAGCTCCATGAGGTGGTTAGAGGCACTAAAGCACTGCTCACGCTCTATGGGCTTTGACAAGCAGATTGGGAAAAGCAGTGCTATAAAGTGATACAAACACAGTTACTGCAAAGACCGTTTCAGTTACAGATGGGGAAATCGTTGGGTGACTCTAATGTACAATACCTTTATGGAAAGCACAGCAGAGATCAGTTTTGCAGTCACTCTGTGTTTGACATGTGCTACCAGCCTCTCCTTTAGAGGCACTTTCAGTGCACTGACCCCACACACACATGTGTTCATCACAGCACTCCACATCCCTGGTGCATGGCTGAAAACAATAATAAATGATAACAATAATTGCATTATTTTATGCAATAAAGAGGAATGGAACAGGGGCTGAATTACTGTGAATCTTTAAACCCTCCACTATAACACTATTTGTAAAGTAGCCAGCCCAGTGTCTATAACTGGAGCCTTTTTCACTGTGCAGCTGTGAGTCAGCAGTAACTGTAGACTGTATCTGAACAGTGCAAAATAAGTTCAGCCATGGATTTCAAAGTGATGAAAATCCAGCACCATTGCATAGTAATTACCATTTCTAC
Source organism: Scartelaos histophorus (assembly GCA_000787155.1). Lineage (NCBI taxonomy): Eukaryota > Metazoa > Chordata > Actinopteri > Gobiiformes > Gobiidae > Scartelaos > Scartelaos histophorus. The sequence goes on along the minus strand of KN507482.1, from coordinate 14,749 downwards.
TTCAAAATATGAATAGGCTTCAAATTATCACCTATAAACAGGAAGCTGAAACCTGTGAATATTGTTTGCTGTTTTTGACAGTGACTGGACCTAGAGCTCAGCACAACACAGTGTTCTGAATACCACACTCCAATTACACTTGTGGACACACTGCAATGCAGTCAAGGGTGACCCATCTGCACTGTCAAGATGCTTTGCAATGTGCATGGAAATTGTAGCTGTAAAACAAATGTTCTGAAGTCATATTTTACCTACCACATCAAGAGCTTTGCAGGACATGCATTTAGAGCGATGTACTTGAGAGAAGCAAAACTCTCCCTTTCCACAGTCATCATCAGTGATGCAGCCCTAAAGAAGACAGTAAGAGGGACCAGCAAGAGGCACTGACTAGACCTTTATTTGCAGTAGGCCAACTGTTTATTGGGTCATTTCTAGGCATAAGTGGCTGATATTTTTTGATAGTTAAACTCAAACTTACATGATAAATGTTGTTGTCCAAGTCACTGGGCTGGTAACCAGTTGAGCTAATGTTTGTATCCTGTTCAAAAGTAAAATAATAGGTTAATAACCTAATAGTAGTGGGTGTATTTTTTCATTATGCAGTTTGCGAACTTGCCTGGTGAGCTGAATGGTGGACTGGCTCGATAAGGTTATTAGAAGGCTCAGTAATGTTATCAGAAGTTGACTCATTTGGAGGGATTGAGGGGATGCTGGGAGGAGGTTGGGTGACACTGTCATTGAACTAGGAACAATAACATACTATTAAAATGGTGACATTTTGCCGTTCAGTAGGCCTATATCGCAGTAAAGCAACCTTGCATGCTGATTAGAAGTTCACCCATAAACTGTATAAAAGGCAGTGTTCATATATACGGTCTATGGGCTGGCAGTACCTGGTGGACCTCGGCTCTTGGATGCAGCTCATCCTCTTTAATCTTTCGGTCGAGATCCGTCTGTCCCCGAGAGAAAACATCTCCCAGGATGTGATTGAGGCCCGAGTCCACGATATCAGGGAGAATGCCCCGTACGGGCGCTGCAAGGAGCAAAGTGAGAAAC
>KN507479.1:3730-26318 GCA_000787155.1 Scartelaos histophorus | reverse complement strand
ATAATATAATATAATATAATATATATTCCCTTTAAAGTTCAAGTTGTACATACATCATTGCAGTGTTATAAACCCAGTGTATTACATGTTTTATCTGCAAAATAACATATTTTCTTGCCTGAGTTAAGCTATAGTGTGTTTGTTTAGCTTACTCATCATTGTGCAGTGTAGCAGGAAAGTGGCATTGGAAATGTCATAAAATCAGAAATAGAAAAACATTAAAGGTAAATTGAACATTTAAAAGTTGACAAAATAGAGTTTGTGAACTTTTAAGTATACAATATTTGCTGTCCCCTGTCAAAGTAACTTCATTATCAATCTGGAAAGGTTAAAGGAAAATCTCACTCTTATACATTCCATTCCAGTGAATAAAGCACATTCTAATTTGATGTTTTTCCCATAATTGCAACATCTTTTGGCATCTATTGTGCTTTAATCACAAATATATTCATTTGTGTCTGTGCAGTTTACTCCAGGCTGCCTTCTAGATGTCCAGTTCAATCAATGTGTTGGCTTCTACTTTCAGCTTGCTTCCACCTCTCCTGCCAATAATCATTGTTGCCTGCTCATCTCACCCGCTGTTATGGCCCAGCATCAGCCTGAGACTTGTTCATGAGAGCAGGAAGTACAAATAACTGTCACCTTACCTCCAGTACCATTTTGCCATCATCACAATCCTTAATATACTTGTAATAATTGTAATGGTAGTAACTGAGAGATTTTCATAATGGTTAAGATTTCTTTACATAATCTGGTTCACTCATATATTTTGAGAATGTATTGATTTCTCAAGAGATTAGTGAAATAAACCAACTCTGCCAATAACATAGTTGGTGTGGGAATGATGAATAAACCTGCATAGATCATGTGTGTATAATATTAGTCTTGATTTTCTTCAGGGGGGAAGTTTGCATTCACTTCTTAGATTAAAAGTGTTTTTCTCTTGTGAATGGGGAAGCAGGAGGAAATGTGTCACTCCCACACAGAGTGTTGGGTGTGCCGCATGTCCCTCGGCCTGTCTTTTACTGATGGCACAACAGTATTACTGTCATTCTGCTCACATACAAAAAACAGGGGTGGAAACACTGGGAAGCACGACTCATCCAAACTCCACTCTTCCCTATTACGCATCTGTCCGGCCTTTATTACAGAGCGGACGTGTCCTGCCTCAGACTGATTAAGGTGGCTTCGCTCTAACTCAGGTCTGCTTCGTGATCCAGCAGCAGAGGCAAAAGATGCGCAAACATTTAAATGTGAAATTAAAACACAGTAAGACCAATCCGAGCACTTCACTTCACTTCTCACTTCTTCATGTTATATAAATGTAGTGTCATTCAGTATTTCCTGACTTACTGTGCCACATCCCTATTCCTCATATCACTGACAAAATAAAGTCCCAAAATGCACAATTGTTAAGAGGGTTAAATTCTATAGTTTTTCAGACTATTTCAATGTATTATTAGTTCTCTGACAACTGGTACTTAAAACCGCTAGTGCCTGTGTGCCGCTATGGCTGCCAGACTGAAGCTGTGACTTAACGTTTGCCTGTAGGACAAACAATGACCAGACTGAATGATCACAGGCAACAGTGACTCTTATCTTAATCGAGAACAGATTCAAGTTGTGCACTTAGCAGTACTGGTGTTTCAGCTAATGTACAGTTGACCTTTTGTTTTTGGGTACCATAAACCTTTTACATCATCTCTAGCATCCTCTGTCAGATCTGGGGACAAGGACAATTTAATAGGATTCATACCATTTCTCCTCTAAAGACTTTCTGAGGTACTTTGTTACTTTCATATCTAAATACGTTTTTCACTTCATAATCACTATCTTGCTAGTAAGATTTCAGTTTCTCAGTTTTAATTGGAAAGAACTTATTGCATATTTTGGTGGTTCACCACTGTCTTCAGACATAGTTGATCATTTTTTGAACACAAAATCACTTTATTTGACATGCATTGTCCACAAGGTTTATGGTTCAATAGCAAACATCAAAGCTCAGCAGTGCTTCACACAAAAGAAAGGTTTCATATTTAGCAGCTTGGGTGTTAGAGCATAAATTTTAGTTTGTCATTCAGTTTGTCAAGACAAAAAGTACAGACTGTGATAATATACCCTTTCTTCTAAGTGACAAGACTGGCTGTTGTAACACCTTTACAGGCATGCCTTCAGAAGTCAATAGACCATTATTCTGTTTTTGTCTTGTGGCTATTGCCTCATTAGCTGATAGTCATCACCAGTAAAAATAAAGCCAACAACAGTCTGCCACAGTGCAAAAAGGAGTTCAATGGGAAATCTTACTACCCTAAGAATTTTAAAGCCCAGCCATGTAACTATTGAACCAAAAAACAGAACCTTTTTTATTACATTGGAAAAAAAAAAAAAAAAAACACAGAAGGACATGCAACCTTACTGTGAGGAGGCTTGCATCTCCACACACCTCATCTATCTCCATATTAAAAGTTACTGTGGTTTTACATTTCCATGGAATCATGCAGGTGACATGCCACTTCCAGAAAGTTACACAGTGTTGCTTTAACCTTCCGTAATAATAATCTGTAATATAGATATGATAATTGTTTTACACTTGTATCTAAATCAACATCCACGTTGTGCTTTGACCGTTAAACCATCCCTTGTCTTAATAACAAAGTGTTTATAGTATCAACCTAATTAAATTAGTTAATATGAAAAATTTCGCCCAAACCTAATTGAATACAGATAATGAGAGCATAGTCATCAGATGTGTATCGTGAACACTTCCATTCTCCTTTATCTTCACGATGAACTAAATGGAGGAAGTAAACCTGGGTCACATCAGAAGATCACTGCGACAGTAATGACGGGCCATCTACAGTTCTGACTCATTGGCTTCAGCCCATCGAGTGCTTACTGCTGATTACACATACACAGTTCAAAAAGGACTCCAAAATTGCAAAAGAGCCATTAGGTTGTATTGAAGCTAAGTGCAGTTAATAGACAGTTACACCAAACAATCTTGTTGGGAGTTCTTTGGGAGTAGGTTAAACAGCAGGGCGATGCAATGAAATACAGTTGGTTGCATGTGCATGTCTGACAGTCTGTGATACATAAAGTCAAATTTACAAAAAATACTTTTTTTTACAAAACATTATCATAATAGTCAGTAGCTGTTTCTTATTTTTATAGGATTTATTGCAAATGTGAGGCTAAAGTTTTGTCACCTATGTGATTTGTCTTTCTTTCTCGTATTCATGTCTCCTTTTTCAGCACTTCTCCCTGTCTCTGCTCTTCTTATGGAGAGGACAGAGCGAGGTTGCGCGGTTTGCCGGACGATAACAGATAACAGGGCTTATCTCCTGTGTGCCAGACGTTTATAGTCTTGATCCAATCAAGACCTGCTTAAAAGAATTCATTGACTTTTACGTCTGACGTTGAAGCCTCAATAAGACGCAGGTTCTGGAAAAACAAAGATGTTGATGAAGAGGTTTGGTAAATTCCTTGTCACTCTAAAGTGGTCTGTGTTATAGATATAATTGACCACCACTTTGTTCACACTTTTTCACATTTCTTTACATAGATATGTTAGTACTACACCATGTGCTGGCCCGGCCATACCAAAGACTACTACTCTTTTTATGATGATATTTTTTGCAGTGGATATAGCAGGCTTAACAGAGTGTTGAACTTTTCTGAGTGTTATTATTGCTGTGCAGGTCACAAAGTGAAACAAGCCACAAGGAACATCTATAATAACCAACTGTGGAAAATCTGATGCAGTCACAAGCATCTGACATTGTCGCTTTACTTCACACCAAGACACTGAAAGGTTACTGGGACTGCCCCTAGTCCTTCATCCAGACTGATGTTTTATCAGAGGAAATGTCTATTAAGGTTAATGGACTTTTTTTTTTTTTTCAATACTACCGTCATGATTATTAGTTATGTCTTTAGTTCCATCATTTATATCTTCCACAAAACATAATGTTATATTTTGGATCAAAAGAGCAAACATTTTATTATTTACTAGTGTTTTATGTGTACGTATGTATTGAGGAAATGATGATGATAGTTTGTTATACATTTCAGGGACACTTGTTAATTCTTTCTATTATTCCTCAGTGACGACTCAGCCTGCATCACACAGGAGGAGCTTCTCGTCATAGCTTTGCCCCAACCAATGAGGTACCCTTGGCTCCACTCTCTCTCCCTAATCTCCCTAACTCAACATGTTTAGGCAGAGGCCAATTAGGCTTAAATCCCGCCTCCACCTCCATAACCAATTTATCAGCCTCTGAAAAGCAGACCACCGTGGCCTCCTCATCCCTGAATCATGAGTAAATGATTGAATAAATATATTTTCCCATCTCTGCCCCTGACAGCCCTTTGAATCTATTGGAGATAATGATGACAAACAGCCACGAATGGCCTATCAATTTAACGCAATACTATAATTTATAGAAAGTAGTCATCAGCTGGTCATTGGTAAGAGGTCTGATTATAAATCTAGCAAGCAATTGGGTCCTCGTTAAAACAGTGGAAGAGAAGAAACCAAGATGGATAAAATCGGATGCAGGACTAGACAGCAAAAGGAATTTAACACACACATCTCAATTGTGTGATAAATGAGCAATGCTGACACATCTGGGATTCCTACGTCAAGCAGTCTGGCCCCTCCCATCCCCTATGAGTCTCATATCAGCATGAGGGCAGGTTACAAACGCAGTATTCTGTAGAAGATTTAGGGGATTTACAACAAATGCTATTGCAATACAATGAAATAAAATCTAGATGGGAAATCAGGTTTGCACAGAGTAAATGGCATTTATTCTCTATCTTTTTTTTCATGCCTATAGGGTACATTTAAGAAAATAAGACAACCAAACCAAAAATATTGGGGACAATAGCAAGAACAGTGAGTTAATTAACTGATGAAATTGTGTATTTTTAGTAGGGTAAAGAACATAAGACTAAAGCAGAGTGGAATGGGCTAATATGCGTAGCAGAGGAGAACAAGGTGAGCCCCTGATGGAAAGGGGCGCTAATAGAGGTCACAACCATTAGCTCCTAAATCTAGATGCGAACAGGAGGCCAAGGCATCACGGGCCAGTGGGAAGCACGACGCAGCGCTTTGAGTTTCTCCACAGGGTCTGCCCAAGAACCAAGATAAGCCACTCAAGGACAGCTGAGTCTGCAAAAGTACAATATTAAAACTTTAAACAGAACATTTTACGGCCACACAAGCCCCCCTCCACACACACACCTCAGTAGTCTGTTTTCACTGCTCTCCTCTTTATCTGAAAGAGGAAGTGATTGGTGTTCAGCCGAGCGGCGAACACAAGCATTCTGTTATCAAGCAGCCTGCGGTTGCCTCAGCTCTAGCCACACACAGCCACAGCAGCACTAGTCATACGTGAGATTTTGTATTAAATCCTCTTTAAAGAGAATTGTGGTGATTATATGCAAACCTCATCCATTCAGTCTCATTTTCCATGGGAAACAGTGTTTGTAATATCGTTGTCTCATAGTAACAAATAGCATTACACTGGCTATGCAGTAAAAATCAGATCAAAAAATCAGATTACTGGAGTTATCAAATTATTAAGATAACAGTCATATGGTTACATTTGATGTGACTATTCTGATGTCTTTCTGATTGTTCAGACCTGCACAGGCTTTGACCATAGAGTGTATAAAGAAGTGGACTAAGGCAGTGTGACGTCACCCATACTGCTCTGCTCCGGCCAAACGGAGCTTATGGTTGGTTGATGGTTATTTGAGCAAATTTGGAGCCAAGCTTCATATTAGGAATAGGGATTTATTTAAAAACAAAATAACAAAATGAAACCCCAGGATCATGTAGTGTGGATTAATGAGAACATGTTAAGACCAAAATATGGGGCTCACTGCAGCAGTTACAGAGAAGTTTGACAATATTTAATTGTCAAATGGTCAATTGGAGCCAGGCTCAGCTAGCATTTAGCTCTATCCATTTATATAGTCTATGATTTTGACATGGAAAGATGTTGTTTTCAAATTATTTGTACTTGTATTTGTACAAAATACAACAGTTACTGTGACACACGTCACTAGGTGTTTTTGATTTATGCTGTGCATGTGAACACATGTATCAAAAATCCGTGGAGTGAATAATAAAAGTTATTTGATTTGTACTGGCCTTGTAATGGCATTGTGTCATTCTTGGTTAAAAAAACGTATTCATGTACTGATGACGATAGTAACAGTTTTTCTGTCTTAGATATGATATTTGAGATCATTTAGAGCTAGTGAACATCTCCTAGAACTACGGTCATTGGACAGCTGATTTGAAAAACGAGTGAATGTCATCTGCAAATCTTCATCCTGCTCTCGGACACACTTCTTCATTTCCAAGGTACAAGTCTAGACTCTAGACTGATAGACTTTTGCACAGGATCATGTACAATGTTATAATCCAAATCATTTCTTTTAGAAAGGTACTAAAATTAAAGTAGAATTTGTCCACAAATAGACGAATTAAATAGTGAAATAGTGCTTCCTATTAGTCGAGAGGTCTCTAAACTGAAGCAGAAAATTTGGAGAATTTTTTTTTATTTTTTTTTATTTTTTTTTTTAGTAGAATAAAGTAGTAGAATAAAATAAATAAATAGGTTGTCCAGTATGCAACTTCATCAGTATGATAGCGTAATGAGAAAGATTTTACTCTCCATTCTTTGTGGCTTTCTTCTGTGGTCACACAGAATCTGAAATCCTGGCCTTGAATCACTGAAACATTCACTTTCCACTTGATTTGATATTCAAAAGGGGAAAGATAACACACATAATGCACTGAGGCTGGATTGTTATAAGTCATAACACAATTGTAAGTCATATTTATATTTGTAAAACCAAGAACTGATGAAAAGTGATTTTGTGATAATAATGTTGTTTTTACCCTGAAAACATTGCAGACTTTATCCACATGCCCTGCACTGACAGAGATGTCAGTGTAAAGCTGTCAATGTCTTTACTGAATGAGACACAAAAAAGTAGTTGAGCTTAAGCGGATGCTGTTTTTCATTGTTGTCTCCCTACTGGCAACATATGCATATATGCAACATAGTCTCTGGAATCTTGCACGGAAAACCCTTGGGTCTATTTTCACCAAAACCAGTTGCTGTCACAGAGGTTGCCAGTACAGCAGCTGATTAGATTGAACTGTCTAAGTAATGAGCTTAAACCCATAAAACTGCTAAAGTCATTAACCTAATAGGGCTTGCTGTAATGGACAGCCATATTCTTATATGGGCCGTGGTCACCAAAGCCATAAAGTGCCATCCCCACTGTTTACTAACCAATAGACAGTGGGGATGCTTTTAGCTTTATACCTCGGATCTCTTCCCTACGCGAGCCTGCAAACACCCAACAATAAATGCAGCCCTAACCCACACCGTCAGCTCTGCACGCAATAGGCAATGAGGGCAATTATATTAAGCAACCATTTGAGATCCCATTAGGGTTTAGTTGGTTGGAGCCCTTTTGGTTTGACTGTGGGAGGACTGATGCATTGCTCTGTATCTCGTAACAGACAAGATGACATCACATCACTTAAGTCGTGATTACTCTGATCCAGTGCTCTGTGAGCAGATGGTCAAAGACTGATGTTTTGTTTGGGTTTTTTTTCAGCGTGGATTCAAAGTTTTATAACATTTTTTATCTTGTTGTAATTAAAAACAACAACAACTAGAGGCTGACATTCTACACAGGAAAAAAAAAAGTTTATAGCACCTGAATTCACAGGCCTCAGTTTTTGATCAAAGAACTTTCTCTAAAGGAGCAAGTAAGTATTGGTAATTCTAAAAAGACTCAATAACTTAAAATCCTTAAGTCATCTTTTGGGTATGACCACATAGCACACGCTAATCTTCTGCTTTGGTTTGATTAGTGGCCGGAACAATTATTGTAATCGTGTCATCTTAACGAAGGAGAAGATAGGGAGTCAGACCTTCCCCTCAGCCCCCTCGTCCTTATCACTGCCATCACCACACCCACATCTATGCACGCTCTCACACACACTTAACATGATCACAAAGATGTACAATCTCAAAATAGGTACAGTATATAACAAATGAAAATACATATCAGAGCCCAGTGTTAGTAGTGGTTATTACAAGACATTGCACGTCAAACATTTTCAGACCAAGGACCACTTTGTTATTAAAAAAAAAAAAAATGCCGACCAGCTATCATGCAAACGTGTCACCTACACCTCCTACATAGCAAAAAATGTAGATTATGATTAGGCTAAACAAAGACTTGGTCATCTAAAGACATGTTCTGCCAATCAGTTAGTTGATTAAAAATGGGTCTTGGCAAAAGCTCTCAAAACTATGACATATCTTTGTGTACTTGACCCAGACAGCACTCTTAAGATTACAAAATTGCACACAAGGTCATGCAAAACAACGAGTTATACAGAAAAAAAGTATTAGGTGGAAACAGTGTATTTACATAATGACAGATTAAATTTGGGAATCATGTAAATCTTCAGCCAACTCACTCACTAACTTCCTCTTTCTGCTGTTGTCCATTATAAATCTTTATGACAATAAAATGATTAGTAGACAAATACAAATTTTGGTCGACTAAGACACCACTGACCAATTAACTAACTAAACAACCAAAGGCATACAGCCCTAGAATTTACTACAGATCTACTGAAAGACTGAAATAAAATTGTATTTTGTCATTTTTTTTGCAGACTGAGGGGCAAGATCTCAGCTGTTTCATGCCCCATTTGATGAAGACATTGCTGTGACTATTTCAGGGCCACCTCTGCTCCGTGGTGAGCTCAGTGACAGGCCTGCAGCAGTTGGCTTGGACACATACTTCTGCAGAAGTTCCCGAAGACTCTGTACTCTCATTGACCACTTCACAGATGACATAGAGTACAGAGGGCTAACCCAGGACTTTGTGGAAAGGTGTCAGCAGAGGAATAAATACTTAGGGGCACTAGGCTTTGTTCTTACACTGCTCTGGTGTTTCAGTTGGTGATGAAATGGTCCATTTTAAAGTGTTTCTTTCTTGCTGCCACACATTTTTTTATTGTAATTTTTATATAGTTAATAAAGGTTTTCTCAGGGTTAGGGTCTATGATATGTCTAAACAACTAAGTCATACTGATGCAACAGGCTATCCACATTGTCTTTTTACATGTGCTATTTTAAAGCTCCCTTATGCATTAAAGAGATGGTTTGTCTTGCTCTCTTGTTGAATAAATATGTCTGTGTACCCATATGACGAAGACATCTTATCGAATAGTCACAAAGAAAAAAATCAATTAACATGATATAAGCTACATCATATTATTGACTTTGTAAGATGTGTAGCTTAAGTACTCTGTGAGAAAAAACTGTGAATGCTTGGCTTTATAACCCCAAAATGTATTCAGTTTATTTAAAGTTGATGGCTCACAGCTGGTACGTGGTGCTGACTAGAGAGTACCACCTAGTGGCCAAAAAAGCAGTTTCTCTCCTGATCATTTGCAGATCAGTGCTGCTATCTAGTCTAAATACTTTGTAACTTTTTTCAGTGCAATGAACACAATCAAAATGGACAGAAGGCTTTTGTAAAATTAAATAAGCCAATTATTATCTATTTTATGCATTTTTAGTAAGTAGACAAATGAGAATGTATCGAGAAAAATGTATTTTCGTTTGAAAAAAATAATTTAGCAAAGGGCCCATCAATGCCATCAATGAAACCAATGGTAGATTATTTTGAAATCTACTCTTGAACTCAGCTGGGGAAGTCGAGGGCAGTAAACGGAAGTGTGCTCCTCTGGGGTCCATAGGGGTCTCACATTTTTGAGAAAAACACCAAAACAATTTGTCTCGGGATGGAGACCGTAGGTAGATACATTTCTTGATGATCCTATTCCAAATTGTGGGTCAGGATTACGAGTGTAGATATGGTGAGAATGATGTGTCTTAACATTTCTAAACTTTATTTTGTCAGGAACTCCAAGTAACAGGTCTGTACAAATAGCAGTTAACCATGGACGCTGTGTCCCCTGTGTTACATAGCAAACTGCAGCATAAACAGCGCATAAATATAATGTATGTACCTTTACGTTTCATCGTAGCGCCTGGTATAAAGCAAGGCTCAAGAACCGCTAGTCGCAATATGGGTGGGGTAGCTTTTACAAGAAAACCACATATTAGTTAACCGAAACATGTCCAAAGACAAGTCAAACGTTTTCACTTCTTCGCAAAACTGTATATTTCAATCTATTTCAACACAAATTGTAATATATAACTGGTTATGAGAAAATGTTTACGATGTCTTAATATGAAATTGCTGACGGAAGCGCTGAGACTGCTTTCGTTTGTTGCTTATTGGAGGAGGCTAGCTCAGTTGCCTGATTTGTGTCAAATTTCAGTTTGTCCATTAAGTAAACTATCCTAACAGCATCACTGTGCCATTTGTACTATATTATTTAAATAATTCGTGTTATCTAGAGTTTGTGTATACAGGGTAGTCTCGTTGACGTCGCTGAAATGTGAATATATTTAATTTACCACAGTTTTTACAGGTGCCAGAAGCAGCTTTTTGTTACATTAGGGTTTCCGTAGCCAGCATGGCACACTAACGTACGCATGCGCAAAGAAAATATGAAGCAAATCGGGTAGCGATACAAATTGGGTACGGTCCATGGGAGTCTGAGGGCGGATGGTGGACTACTGGACTCCGTTTGTCAGCTGAAAGAGGAGAGCACCGGGCGGTTCTCTCCTTGTCGTCTCCGCTCTAGTTTCAGAATAACGGTGTCGCCACTGCCATGGAAAATATAAGGTATGCAGCAGAAGTGCTTGTTATAGCGGAGACGCGTTATATCGACAGAGCAGTGGAAACATGCCTTTCTTGTGCTGAGCCTCTTCGCGTTATTAGGGAAATTAGCTCGCTAGCCAGTCTCTTGTATTAAATATAGTATGTTCGGACAAAATGCAATACCACAGCTCTTACGCTCATGTGTTTTTTTTTTATTTTGACAGATTCCAATGGGACTAAATAATAGAGTATGAGCAGCGGCTGAAAATAAAACGCAGCGGCTGTCTTCCTGCGGATTTTTTTCCTTGAACATGCCTGATCTATGGAGCAGTTCTGAGCGAAGCTAGCTGGCCGTCTCCCCGGCTAGCGCATCGTTTCCACTTATTGGATGTATCTGTATATGAACGGCTGATTTGCTTTGGATCAGCTTTGCCCATCATAAGAGTCACCATGGGGGAGCCTAGTCTGGATGACTCCAATGTCAAGGTGGCTGTCCGTGTCCGGCCCATGAACAGAAGAGGTGAGACGTTTCAGGCATTGGCCTCTACATAAACAACAATCACACGTCTCAGTAATAACCCTGAGTGTCTTTTTTTTTTTTTTTTTTTTAATTCAGACTACCAAGCTGGTTTGTATTATTTGTGGGCAGTGCCACACACTCACCGCCATGTGCTTGACTTATTGTCAGTCTAATTTCCTGGGAATTAATTTACAATAGTAGTCAGTCACCATGACTTGATGTAATAAGCTGCTGCTTAAGAAAAAGCTGTCCATCCTGTCCTGACAGCAAATGTAGGGTGCAGGCTTCTATTGTAGCTGACTGCTATACAATTGGATTTCTTTACTACATAATAAACAACCTTACAACTAACTGCTTGTTGGTTAACATTGTATTGTAAGAAACTTGTGTTAACCTGCAGTGAAGAGGGTGAATTGGTCAGCAGTGCCGGTTTGTGATCATTTGTATTACAATTAAACAGTAGAGGCATTTGGTGTGTCCCATGTTAAGCTGTGTGCAGGGGTTTTGTGCTGTGAGGGCCAGTGTTTCTCGTGAAAGAAGGAGAAAACTGATGCAGTAGTGTATTTGACCGACACCCGGCTGACTGCACCACGTGTATTACTCTCTCTGTTATGTGCTGGGGAAGTTGGTCACAAGACCAAGGCAGTGGATTGCCCTTGCTATTCATATAGACATATAGACTTTATCATAAACCTTGAATAGGAGCTTGTTGTAAAAACTCAGGTGTCTGGCATTTTCCATTTTGTAAAGAATCTTTATTTTTTAATATTAAATTTAGTTTATTTACCTTTTCACTTTGCTCAGAACTCACTTATTTAAACCTGTGACTATTTTCATGCACCAAACCTGAGGCATTTGCTTGGTGTCCCAGGTTAGTCACTGGTGTATCTGCTTGCCTGGACAAAGGCAGGAAGGGAGTCAGTGGGAATGAATATTTGCTATGTTGTGTAATTGTGCATGTTTCCCATAGCCGTGTCCTTCTAAGAACACAGGCAAACACAGGCACAGCAACACCAGCACAGCAGACCTTTTCCTACTCTTATATATATAGTGCCAGACCTGAGTGTTGGTAGAGCAACAATGTCCATCGAGAGCCCAGTGGAAACTGGGAGCTGGCAACGAGGCACGAAGCAGCAAATAACAATGGTTTCATTTATCCTGACAACGTCACATCACACTTTCCCCTCTGTTCAACAGGAAGTGGTTGTTGGAAAGGGGATACATGGGTAATGTAGGCTAGGAAGGAGCCATTTCAGTCATGGAAAGCCTATTTAACCTTTTTGCTCTTTAGCTCTATATGCATGAACTACATGCACAGTGTACTCATGTACCATGCACGTTTGTGTTATAAATGTGCCAGGCACATGACTACCAACAGCTGTTCAGGTGTCTCTCTGACACAGATTGTTAAAGATACAATTAGACTGATATGGGAGTATTGTATTATTTTTGTATGTCCTGTAATGCACATTAAAACACGTAATTAGTTTTAAAAGGGATTCACAACTCAAAGACATTTGCAAGTGTGCATTAAAATAGGAATAATATAGCGATATGGTTTAAGGGACAACAGATTCAAGCTAGTGAAGGATATGTTTTATGGTGTGGGTCCTTGCTGTTACCTTGAGCAAACAATGAAGTGTGTAAAGTGCTTTTCTTGCTTTGAACTATGGTCTTTATTTGACAGAGGGCAATTCTCTATGTTGTCATTTACTAAGGAATAGGTTTTATCTTATCAACAAAATGATCTGTTAAAGAATCTGTCATTGACATGGTGGACTCTTGATGACTAAAATGATCCATAATACCATTATAGTTTGAAACATGTCTTGTTTTTGATATGTGGGATTATAACATTTCTATTACAAAAATACTACATATTCCTAAGAGCCACTTTTCTCATTAATAGAGATTTTGTTGTCAGCACTTGAATAATTTCTTTGTCATGACCTAACATTAAGTCTGTATTTGTGACGACGGACAAGTGCAACAAGTACAGTAGTTCAGAAAACTGCCTCTAGTGTTCAGAAATGTTGCATCATAGTGTAAATAAGCCTCAGCGAGCATGTGAGACCCTTTTCTGTGGGGTCATGGAGACACATTGACTGATTGCCTCAACATGTCCTGTATTATTGATTAGCTTAATACTCACTCAGAGTTAAAAGGTCATTTTGCTGTTAGTTTTTCTGCCTGACAATTAAAATTACAGTGTCAAAATAGTTTTGTGTCAAGACTTGGCATCGTTTAAAATTTACATTGACATTAACATGAAGTTGACTGTGGATTCTTTTGAGGTGTGACACAATCTTCACAAAATAATTTCACTGTATAAAAGTAAGGCCATAACATTTTATTAATGTGCTACTGCAGCTGCTAACTTGTTATTTTTATCTGATTCACAGAGAAAGAACTAAATACAAAATGTGTAGTGGAGATGATAAAGAATCAGACCATCCTTCATCCAGCAGGGACCAACCTGTCCAAAGACTCCAGGTAATGTTTTTCATTATAAGCACTTAATAATTGTGGTTGATTACATGGTAACATTACATGTCACCAGCTCTGCGTATTTAGTTTGTTGCTGCACAACTGTGTTTATAGTTCTCACTTGTCCGAATACTGCTCCTTAATAACCTAATGTCAGATTTGTATGGAATGTTCCTCTGCCCTCATAATACAGATCTTGGCAGGAAGCAGGCTCAGCAGCTGGAACCCACTGACAGGTGTTGTGCACATAGATGTTAATGTGATTAGTTTCTTTCGCCTGATTTCACCAGACAAGGATTGTTGAAATCCATTTTTAAACCTACATCATCATCTAAAGTAGAATCCCAGTTGGCTTTCCCATGTCGAGGATCGTGAGAAGGCTGGCACAAAGCTCACACCAGATTTCATAACAAATTCACTATAAAAGTAAACAGTGGTTGTTCTTGAAGACCACAGATCATCCAGACCAGCTTGAAAGTGTTCCTGAATTGTACCCTCTATGAAACTAAGTTAGTTAATTTATATACATATGAATTAACCGCTCCAAGGGCTGGGGAACAAAACTCTGATAAGTACTGATACTGAAAAACTAACATTCTTTTGGTTCCAATTTTCGGTTCCTTGGCTTTAAATGCAAGCGTCAATGCACTAATAAATACACCACAGCGATTTCACAGCAGCAAAGGTGCTCATGTGCCATTTATTTATGTGTTTATTTGAGCACAGTGTGTCATCTTACTGGTAAAATACATCCAGTTATTTACAGTGCCTCAAGTATATAATAATAAATCCACATCTATTCAGTCTGTAATGTTCGCGTAAATTTGAAGCCAAACAGAAAACACGAACCAAACTCCTGCTCCTTGTAAACATGTAATTTCCAAATAATTGTGCTAGTATCCAGTGTAGAGTGTGTGTTTGCGTAAAGTTGAAGCTAAACTGATAATATGTACCAAATCTCTGCCAAAATCCTCCTACTTATTGGTCCTTGTAAAAGCGAAGTTCACAAAAGTGGTACATATATATCCATTGTGGCGCCTTGTGCGTAAAGACGCAGCCTAACGAGTACGCGTAAAGTTCTCCATAGTACTTCCCCATCCATCTAGGTAAAGTGCAGTAGAAGCGTCAAGTTATTTATCAAAACAGAGCATGTGCTTCATGCGATGCCTTTTAATATAAAGAGGGAGTATAAGAAAACAAAAGTGAAACTGAAGGATCAGTTGTGCACACTTAATGCATGCACATTTAATGTATGCACATTTGTATGGAGTTATTTCTCCTTCTCATTTACCCTTTCAAAGTTGCTTTTTGGTGTGATTTGTGCATGTTTAAGCAATAAAATTGTCAATTGTTAATTTCTCTTTTCAGAGCCACTGTTCTGTCACTTTCTTTTCTTAATCCATGACACGCGTAGGATTCACATAGTGCAGAGTCACGTAGTTATTTGATAGGGGGCCTGCAGTTACGGCAGTGTGTTGAACTTTCTTTTCTTAATCCATGACACGCGTAGGATTCACATAGTGCAGAGTCACGTAGTTATTTGATAGGGGGCCTGCAGTTACGGCAGTGTGTTGAGATGACGTTTATGGCAACGTCGGCTCCCACTGGGTACTGCAGTTTACTAATGTGAAAGTCAGCAGATTTGTTTCTTTTTGTTACTTTTTTTTTTTGTTAAGATAAATGTTGCAATTTATAATGTGCAAATTATAACATAAGGATCCACAGGCGTCATAGATTAAAATCATGTAGCAGACACAAGCACAATGAGTCTTGTTAAAGAGCCTGGAACTGTTTGAGCAAAATGTGTCTTACCCCACTACAGATATACTGTATAAGCATTTCTTGATCTTTAAGTCAGCTGCATGCCGTCTGTATCTAATTAGAGAATATTTTATTGTTTTTTGATAATCAGGAAGTCTTTATTAGCATTCTAGTTGACGTTAGTTTTATGGTGATGACACAATTTCACTCTGGCCTATGGAAGTTGTGAAAAGTGCTTATAAACTTATCTTGGTGAATAATTAGGATGCTCAGAATGCATAAGATAAGTGAGAAATAACTTTGGACTGTTTTAGAATTAACCGTTTTAATGTTTTTAAAACGGTAAAAATCAGATGCAGCATCTTTTAAGGGACTTTTTTATTGCCTTTTGTTTGACTCAATTAAAAATCACGGAGCATGTCTTAGTAAATTCTAAGCAGCCATCTTTGAACAAACCAGCTGCATCGGAAGAAAGATTCCCTTGTGGCTGTGCGAGCTGGCTGCAGACTGCCTGATCAGATGTAGTAAATAATTCTGGCTTGGTGCATGTGAGATTTTAAAACGAACAACAGAAGCGTCATGCGTGGTTGTGCCAGAGTGTCTGAGAGGGTGCTACTTATGCCTGGAAGAAAGACATAGACAATCAAAGCATAAAACTCGCTCCCTCACTCCTCACTGGGTCATAACTTCCCACCACCACAGCTTCCTCCCTTTTTCTCGGCTCTTCCGTTTCCATGGTAACACAGGGAGGTGAGGTCGGGGTCGCCGTCGGTGACCGTGAAGCTCTTGAGTTAGGAGATGACGGTGAATGGGGGAAGAGGCGTACTTCTTCTCCAGCATCTGTCGGTCATAAACTTTGTCTGTTGACTTTTATAGCGGACTGAACAAGAGCCAAGCTATAGCTTTTCTCTCCATCTCTCTTTGACAAAAGAACAAACTAGCAGACGGCACATGGCTTCATCTAGATTGTTGATACTGCGGCCATATTTGTTTATTTTTTAGATTTTCTTAATTTTACTTGTTAAAGCTAAACCAAGGAAGTGGGCGGCTGTGATGAATGCAGGTGCATGTAATTTGCTTATCTAGCCATCAGGAAACCCTTTGTCGGAGCTGGGGATGCAGAGCATTTAGCAGTCTTCCTGACTGTTTAAACATGCAATACAGCCCACACAAATGACCTCCCCATGATAGATATAAACATCCAAATAAGGGTTGTATTAAGTGAAATTTCTGCACTTTTTGGACTAAGTTTTTTTGTCTTAATTCAAGACCATAATTGACTAAAGAAATGGATCAACTATAAGAAGGCATGGGAAAAGCTCTCAAAACTTACCACAAAATTATATATCTCTGTTTACCAGACCCAAACTGCACTCACAAGACTGCACCTGCACATGAACAAAAAAACTATTAATTCTGCAGTTAAAAAGTAAAAGAAACGATAAACATAGATCAAACTTGTGAATCATGTGTAACGCTACCATTTTCACCGGTACATTGAAATGGCCAACTCTTCAGCCAACAGCAGACAGAATTAGTGATTTACTATATTACATAGATTATGTATGTGTGTCCCATAAACATAATCTGTGTAATATAAATATAAAATAATTTATTTGTTTAATACTATGAAATATTAGTCAGTTAATAAAACTTGTGGTCCTTGGATAAACACGTCAGTTACATACAATATCGTCTGAATAGCATAGTCGGTATACTTCAGTAAAATATTCATTCATATTGTGTTGATATGGTGGTTGACTGCGAGAATCTTTGGATTAACTCCTGATTTTTGTTTCACTCTCTGACTCCATTAAAGTGTTAACGCAGCTTCCCTTGACTCTCTCTGTCCGGTATTGACTGATGTATAGATCTGCTGTAAATGGTTGAAAGGGTGCCATTAAGTGCTGCTGATATAATTGAACTTTGGGAAATATTTTGACGCCACTGGGCATTTCAAATTAGTTCCAATGCTGTGATCTCACAAGTAAAGTCCTCAATGTATTTGTGGTTCATGACGTTTAAGGCCATGCTCAGCTCTGCACTCTGTTAGTCCTGAACCGTGTGTGGTGCCAGTGTCTGCCCGAGTCAGTTTTTCCTGCAGTTACAGAGCCCACAATGCAGGCTTGGCTTTTTATTTCCTCAAATTTCCTCTGCCCATGACTCACAGGAATGGTGACATTAGTGTATAATTTTAGTATATTTCTCAAGGAGGTGCATAGGAAAAATGACTACATTACATGACAACTGTTAACTACTGTGAAAACACATGTAACAACACAAATACTGAACGAACATAGCTTACTTTTAAAAGCTTGTAAATGCTTTGCTTCCTCTTTTTCTGTATATACATATATATTTTATGTGGCTTTGTTTAATCCAAAGTTGTCAGACTCAACAGCATTACTATAACATAGTATTCTGACCTGTCTTCCAGCAAAAATAAAATTGAAGCATTTTACATGGATATTCAAATTAAGGTAAATGTAATATGCTGAAGTATGTTAATGTTATACTATACAACCTTTCAGTATCCCATGACCAGAGATGTTCAGAGTTGAATTCCAGGGCACCTCGTCCTTGAATAGTGAACTTGCCCACAGACATGTGGTCAGACGTTATAGCTGCTTTGCCTAGTGACCAAAGGCTGTTTGCATAGGACTGGTAAATTCAATGTTGACACAATCTGACAACAATCTGTCTCCTGTCAGATGTCAGAGAAGCAAACAAAAGTACCTCAGTTTCCACGGTGATGCACAAAAGACGCTGTGTAGGCCTGTGTATGTTGGAATGATGTTGGACTTGTCCACAGGAGACTGCACACTTAGCACTTGTATGTAATTGTTCAGGCCCTAAGAATGGGGTTTCCTCTATTTCAGCAATAATTTTTCAAATTTTCAAATGAGTCAATGGCCGGATGCATAAGCTTTAATGTCACACCTTAAAATGTCTTTTGTTTTGGACATTTGTGCTCATATCTCAGTTGTATAGATTTGTGTTGCTGTGATCTACCAAATCTTTAGAGTAGTGGTTCCCAAGTACCTCCTACACTTTGTCTCTCAGGTACTAGACAAATATATCTGTTATTTATTGTATAATGTACATTATTTATTTTATTGTTTATTGCTCATTGTTTTAATTATCCTGATGTCCAGAATCATCCAAAATATTCTTAAAGATGTAAAAAATAAACAAATACATAAAAACATGTAAATACTAATTTTATTTCAAATCGTTTCATAAAAAAAGCCTTTATGTTTTCTTCAAATGAAGTGGAAATTAATTGCAAACTATATAGACTTGGAGAGTATGATAACGTTTAAATGTAACATATTTTAATGGAGATCAATAAAATGTAACACTGAAATTAAATATCAAAAGGTGTTCTCTTAAATTTCTTAGACTCTACATTCCTTTGTCTGGCCTTTTCCATTTAAGTGCTTACTTCCTCTCCATCCTCCTCTCCTGAATTCTCCCCACACAGCTGCGAATGGTACAGTCCCAGAGATGAGGAAAGAATGCCTGAACATGAACAGCAGAGGAGCAGGAGAGGGAGGGGGAAGCAGCCATGCATTAAGTTATTTTTTAAATGACGATGATCTGAGCAGAGTGAGCAGACATAGGCGAGGGAGGAGGGTCCAGCGCTCTCCTGACTGGCCAGTACTGTCCTGTCATTGGTTAGACAGTGTGTTGTGTGCAAATGTTCATTACAGCAGCTCCGGCCAGACTTAAGTGACCCATGTTGCCAGCAGCTTTTGAGGCCACTCTGACAGCTGTCATCACTGCATACGTTAGGCCTGCCAGGCTGGCAGGCACATGCATATGGGGAAGCAGGGGCAAAAGTGGGATGCTTGCAGCCCCAGGAAAAATGTGGACAACAGCAATGTAACATGATAATTTGTTGATATGGAGAATTGGATTTAAATTATTATTATTATTTTTTTTAAACATCGCTTATGTTTATAAAACTGTAAAACGTTGGATGATAAGTCACTGAAATGAAATGTGCAACTATTGCAGTCTTGGTTTTAAAGGAATGTGCATTTGTAAAAAGAAACAGGTGTGGGAAAGCTGCTGTTGAATTCTGTCTACGATTCTTTACAGTACATGAAATTCAAGATTTGCAAATATTTACCTAAAATAGTTGAAAGCAGCAATGTCTTCTTAAAATTTCAGATTGTTGTCTTTGTGACTAAGATCAAATTAAAATAAAACATGGATTTATAGAATAACACAGTAAACATTTTACCATGTCTTTTGGTATTTTAGCACAATGTACATGACAGCATAATAATGTGTTATAGTTGTATTATGCGTTTAAAATTAAAAAGTACAAACGATTGATCCCTGTAATACAATGCGCTCTGCATTTTTAGCATAAAGGCTTGCAGCTTAGCGTCGCTTTTCTAAGTCAACATGTTATCAGGAGTGCTCCTCCTCTTGGTAAATGTCATTGTTTTCTATTTGTAGACTCATTACTCGCTTGCAGTGGTGTTTATTTCCAAGCACAGCTCTGACCCAGTAACCCTCAATGCCACCATCTGATCCCACCCCACAGTGCCACTCACATCCACCAGCCCCTCAACAACACATGCTTCACTGTCACATATTTACACAATTTCAGCAATTCTGTGCCAACAGCACAATTGTAAACGGTCTGACTGGTTTCTTTACATTGTTGATTTTGACATGTGACAAGCAAATATTATGCAAACCAAATGGAAGTTACGTAAAGGCTAAGACTCAAACAATAACAAAGGACACCAAGCGGCCCAGTCTGTTGTGTGTTTTTGCCTCTTCAGTAATGACAAAAATGTTTTTTTATGCAGAAGATGATGCATTGAACTACTGTTGGTTACTCTAACCTTATGTGTTCTTTCTGTTTACATGTTCATGTGAACCTTGATCTTCCCAACAACATCAGGAGCCAGTCCAAGGTACCAACACATAGGGCACTGACCTGTCTTAGACATTGCTATACATAATGACACATTTAAAGATACCTTTTGTGTGATTTTGTAAAGAAATCTTGCATTTAATTTTTGTGTGTGTGTGAATTGATTTCTAATGCTGCTAATGTGTTTCCATGTTAGGTGTTTGCATACGATCACTGTTTCTGGTCTATGGATGAGTCAGATACAGAAAAATTTGCAGGTTGGTCTATCACATTATGCAAGAATATCAGAAATGAATGACAACATTATAGTAATTTTGTACATTTGATCTGCAGGTCAGGAGGTGGTCTTCCAATGCCTTGGGGAAAGCCTTCTCAACAACGCCTTCCTGGGCTACAACGCCTGTATCTTTGCTTATGGACAAACAGGTGAATAATCAGGGCATTGCATCTTTACTGTACTGCATGTAGAAACAAAGGGTTCAGTGAGATGGCTTTGCAGTGCACTTTTTACAACAGTATCATTAATCTGCTTGATGTCACTATTATATTACAATGGTATTTGTCTTGAGTATGCATCACTGTATTTCAAAATGGGTCATAATTTACATCAAGAACATATAGCAGTGTTTCCCTGATACAGGTACAGTTGACACTACAAAACGAGAGCACATATTTCTCTTTTCTATATTGAGCCTGTATTTTCCACATGGTTTTAATTCTCTTGTGCTCCTATGTCTTGATATTTTACAGGTTCAGGAAAATCCTACACCATGATGGGGTCAGGGGACCAACCCGGGCTGATCCCCCGCTTGTGTAGTGCTTTGTTTGACCGAACACAGAAGGAACAGCGTGAGCAGGAGAGTTTTACTGTTGAGGTGTCCTACATGGAGATCTATAATGAGAAGGTTCGAGATCTGCTTGACCCCAAAGGGTATGGCCTGGTGCTTGGCATAATTTCTTTACATAAATACTAATTCAATACTAATGACAGAGAGGTATTGTCAGAGGAGAATCATTGATTGGTGTTTTGCATGTTAAGCCCTTAATGTGTAGCTGGGCACCAACAGCAGCTGTGGTCAGTAAATAAAATTATAGCCTTCTTCCCCAGCTTGTGATGGACCTTGGGTCTTGTCCAGCAGGTCAGCAGTAAATCTGCTCTAGTCCCAGAGCCTGCTGCACAGACTGCATGAACTTTGACCTTCTCTTACAACATGGCCTCTGGCCTCTGTAAAGTGGCCCATGGTGCAAAGCACCATCTGACTTCCATATGGGAATGGCTTTAACTCTAGGAATGATGAAGTTCACAAACGGGCAACTGGAGCCAGAAAGCAAAGTGAACACAATGTTTGAAGTCACACAAAAACATCTAACTATGCACAAACATTGTTTGAGCATATTCACTGAAGAGCTTTGATACATGAACTCTAAAAGAGTGTATTTTCCTTTTCTTGCAGGGGCCGACAAACACTAAAAGTCAGAGAACATAAAGTACTAGGACCCTATGTAGATGGCCTCTCTCGACTAGCTGTGGCCAGTTACAAGGTAAATATGACACAGTTAAACATCTTGTTAATGTTTTGTCCAAGAGTATTCTGTGTTTCCCCACAAGTTTATGCTGAAACAATGGTGGCACAAGCAATCCATATTTGAATCATTTTCTTTAATTCACTTTTTGGGAAGATTACCAATTTTTTGTTCAGTATGTTTTTAGACTATGGGGGCAAAATTACACAATGGGTGGGGTTAAAGGGCCAAGCAATAGTGTTGAGGGAATGATGACAGATCTTTTTCTTGATGTCGTCTAATTTCTTGACAGGACATTGAATCTCTCATGTCAGAAGGGAACAAGTCTCGCACTGTTGCTGCTACTAACATGAATGAGGAGAGCAGTCGATCACATGCTGTTTTCAACATCATCTTGACGCACACGCTGAAAGACCTGCAGTCTGGGGTAAGATTTAAGAGTGTAACAAAAAGATAGTGACATGAAAATGGCATAGATTGCCACTGTGGTTTAAAAAAGGACTCACATGATGCAGTGGTAAAATGCCATGTATAGTTTTATTGTCTTCTTTTGAATTCTTTAACAAATCAACCGGTCAAACTTCATACATCAGTGACGATAAGAAAAAGCA
>JACN01075328.1:0-10984 GCA_000787155.1 Scartelaos histophorus | reverse complement strand
TCTTTCTCTGTTTCTCTCTCTCTCTTTAACTCTCTATTTCTCTGTTTCTCTCTCTCTCTTTAACTCTCTACCTTTCTCTGTCTCTCTCTCTCTCTCTTCTTCTTCTTCTTCTTCTTCTTCTCCTTCTTTCTCTCTCCTCTCCTCTCCTCTCTCTCTCCCTCTCTCTCTCTCTTTAATTCTCTTCTTCTTTCTCTCTCCTCTTCTCTTTCTCTCTCACTCTCTCCTTTCTCTTTCTCTCCTTTCTCTTTCAAACCTATCTCCACTAGACACACACATAGAGGATTAGCACTCTCCTTTATAAATATATTCCCTCTGCCTCTCTGCTTTTTCTCTTCATAACATTTCTTTATATTGAGCTGTTGCCATGGGAGACGGCCCGTTGGGTGAAAATGGTGGGCTGGTTTTTGTGAAGTCTTTATGCTAGTTTTTGACGTAGCGTTGGAGCAGTCACCTTGAGGCTTCAGTGCAATGATGGAAATAAAAGAGCAAAGGAAACAGCTACAATACTCACATTATTTCAAAATCACTTAAGAATATTGATCTTATACAAAATAGTGCGGGGTCTCTTTACACTTTAGTGAATTATTTATTCAATCCATACTTAATTAAGGTGCCATACTTGCAAATTAAGGTGGGAAAATATAGAAGGGCATCAAAATGTTTTGTTATTATTCTGATTATTATATAAAATGATCTGACAAAGGCTTTTTTGCCAAAATGTTATTTAAAACATTTTTAAAAAGATTTTCGACATCAGCCATCTGCGTTTGCTATGCATTTTTCCTATTCCTTGGATTTGCATCTCTACAATAAGTTTGGTATGTGTTTTCTGTTTGATTAGATTTTTCAGATTTTTCCTGATTTTTCTCAACAAGAATTTTATAGTAGTGGGTTTTTATTTTACAGTAGTGAGTACAATATTACACCAGAAGATGCTGAGAAATGCCCAAAAAAGGTATTATCGAATAATATGATAAAGAGATGGGGAATGCCTAAATTATTTTTATTTATTTATTTTTAGATATGTTAAGTGTTTGCTCTGTTGTAAATATAACATAAAATAAAATAAAAAAATAGTTAAATAAAAAAAATTGTTAAAAAAAAAAAAAGACGAGAGAAAAAGTTGATAATATATATTTTCTTGTTTTTAAATAGTCCTTCTCTTTTTTTAATATTTATTAGTTGCACGTCTCCACTTTGTCCAGCAGAGGTCAGTCCTTTCCTGTCCATTGTCTAGCGAGTTTAATCCTCTACACTACATTTCCCATGATGCACCGCGGGGGATAAATGCCGTTGCCGCACCTGAGATTAAACTGTCCTGTTCAGAAGGTGAGCAAAAATGTTTTAATGTGTTATTTTCTGCTTCAACTTCCTCTTATAGACGATTATTATTTAGTTCAATACTGTGTGCGTCAATTTATTGTTTTCTTTATCATTTTAAGATTTGTTTTAAACTACTAATCACGTAGTCAATTTAACGGTGACAGATTAACGTTGCTAGCTGCTACATATAATTTTACAATGAAAAAGACACGCTTTAATCTATTACTTTTTACGTTTTACTGCTAGCCAAATAATAATTTCTAACTTAAATAATAACATAAAAATAATAATAACTGTATCCATTTTCTTTTATTATTTCATTATTCACGGATACACGGATCTCTTTAAAAGTGCTTAAAATGTGTTAAAGCTACAGTACGTAACTTTCTGGAGGTGGCAAAGTTAAGCCTGTACTTTGGAACATTTTTATAGAGGTAGAATTTAATAGAGATAGAAGTTTTATGTCATACTGTGGAAGATCATCCCCTTCCAATATGGGTTTGTGGTTGTGTGTCTCAGAATAAGGATGTGACCAGAACATGCTTTTATTTTGGTCTGTTTTTCATATTAAAAGTTTGATACTGTGGCTTTATATTATCTGTGTCACACTTCTGTTTCTCTTCTGATTAGTGCATCTTTTCTTTTTATTTCTTCTTGGCATTTATCATTCCCTTTTTCTTTTGCAGCTATAATTCGTCCCATAAACCTCAAAATGGGTGACGACTTTGAAGAAAAAATGAAATCCTACAACACCGCTCCATTCGACTCCCGCTTCCCCAACACCAACCAGACCCGCAACTGCTTCCAAAACTACCTTGGTAAAAGACGGCACTGAGTCAGGCCACTGAACGTCTCTTAAGTAATGTTAAGATGTGGTTCAAGTCTATGAACCGCAGACTGTATGACAGATTATGCAGTGAAGCCAAGAAACTTAAATTTAAACAAAACTATATTTCAGTTTGTTACTTCATGGTATAACATCGAGCATTACCAAGCAACTTTAATCTTAGCACTTTTCACACAAGTCATAAAATGTTTTGTAGTCATTTTTTTTTTTTTTTAGATTTTTTTAACATGTATATTAAGAGTTGTAAGAGTGAAGTGTATGAGTGTTGTGTTCCTGTTGGTGCAGACTTCCACAGATGTACCAAGGCCCTCTCAGCCAAAGACCAGGACACTGCTCTGTGCGAGTGGTACCAGAAGGTCTTCAAGAGCATCTGCCCCATCAGCTGGGTCTGTCACTCTCACACTTTTACACTTTTACACTAAATAAAAGAACAGGACTTATTTTACTCTGCTGTGTAAAGCAATGCTACAGAAATAAAATCTTACAGAACATAACAAAAGTGCACACCAAAAATCTGAGCATTATCTGACTATAGAAATGTAAAGAGTTACATCTGATGTGAGTAATTATAATAATTATGTTTGATAAATACTTTATTTATCTCCAAGGAAATGTATTTTTTCAGCAGCAACAGTGAAACATAATATTGCATTATTATCTTATATCCTCCTGGGACCTAAAGAAAAACATGTATTGCAATCTATAAATTTGGTGATTTTTGTATCTATTTGTAGGTAAATGAACACTAAGCATTTAGATTT
This sequence comes from Scartelaos histophorus, assembly GCA_000787155.1. Lineage (NCBI taxonomy): Eukaryota > Metazoa > Chordata > Actinopteri > Gobiiformes > Gobiidae > Scartelaos > Scartelaos histophorus. Next base: position 8,053 of record JACN01075328.1, on the reverse strand, counting down.
TTTTTATTTTATTTTTATTTATAATTTGTATGTATAATCCATGTGCTAACAAAAACAGCTTTTCTGATGACCAACAACATCTCTCAGCTTCTTCTACAGTCATAAAAAGTTTTTATTAGACTCCTTTTTTAATTTAATTTGTTTTTATGATAGTGCAGCCACAAACTAACTCCTATTGAGTTCATCCCCCAGCCCCATTTAGGCAGAGGAACCTAGACCCCCTGTATTAAGTCTGTCTCCAAACACTGGTTAACTCAGTGTCACTATAAACAAGTGAATGGGCCTCAGGAGGATATAGTCACAAAGTCACTTTTCAATTTTATGTATTATTAATTCACTCCACGCTCGATGGTGATAAGTCTGATTACCACCGTCACTCTCACACACACTGCTTTCATATTGGGCAATGTGGGAAGTGTCTTGCCTAAGGACACAAACTATTATCACTGGCACCCCACTGAGTAATCTGATTTATTTCTGATTGTGTTTTGATCAGATTTGTATTGGGCATGGAAACATACCAAAAATAAAATCTATAAATAAAATTATCTGATTATTTTAGTGAGAATTCAGTTAAAATCACATTGCTGGTATTGATTTAATGAGGAATGCACAAAATTTGCTATAAAACTCTACAGCATTACTAGGTTAAGTTCAGTTTGCCCCACTAGTCGCTCATCCGTGTGCTTCATCCACTCAGGACATTTTATTTATTATTGATTGTTTTAGTTGCTCACCGCTCCTCTAAAATGGAAGTAACTCTAAAAAGCAAATCCTTACATTAACCTCGTCTCTCTCGCTGCAGGTCAGTAAATGGGACGAACAAAAGGAGAACGGAAACTTTGCTGGAAGAATTTAATCAGAGTTTAACATGTGTAATTGTATACTTACTATAAATGATAAACTTAGATCCTTCAGACCGGCGTTAGGCTGAAGAATGATTTAAAAAGTCGACTGTTCGTTAAATTCCAGTCATTTGTATAGAAAAGCATGTCTTTATTGGTATATTGGTCTTAAATTTACTCTGCTTCCTCTAAAATAAACTATTAAATATGATTATTATGCGCCGTGAGTCATTCTTCCATCCCTATTCTTTGTTCAATGTGGGTTGAGCTGCATATTGGATATTATTGCATATTATTTTTGGGACTAAAAATCACGGAGTTTGTCCTAGTTGAGTCATTCTCAAAGTTAACACTAAGAAATGTCACAGCGGAACTAAACCAGGATGAACTATAAAAGACAAATGTGGGAATAGACAATAAACTAGACAAAATCCTCTTATGTTTAAACAAAGACTAGTATAGTATAGTAGATTTTTTACCTTTAAACATGAATTAAAAAATGTCAAGCAAGGTCTAAACTAGTCTAGATCAACACAAAAACAGTATTAAATCTGGTCTTTAAAATGTTTCACACCAAGTACCAGCTCAACCCAGACTATAGCAGTTATAAAGAAGTTTAAATGAGTTTAAATGTATATTTCACTCAACATTGCAGGTCTGAAATGAGCCTAAAGCATCAACAACTAAGGAACTACTAAGAAAAATATGAACAGATTTTTCTCTAATTAAAAGCTCCATATGACGCTATTTTCTCATCTATGTTTTAATATTGTTTCCTCATCAAAACATAATGAGTATTTGTTTCATTCACGCACGTTTCACACATAAACTCTGCATATTTACCTTCATATTTATCTCCACCTTGATGTGACGTCATGTGTTCATACAGGAAGTGCTCCACTGTGTTTCTAAACTCCCTGCACCTCGACTAAAACCATCATCAGTATAACACAACTGAAGGTGGAATCGAGCATTAGGAGCTTTGAAGATGCACTGCGAAAACTGGAGGGTTAATATTTCAAGGTAAAAGAGTTGTTTTTAACACAAAAAGAGTGAAAGTTAAATGGGGGTTTGTTAAGTAAATTCCTCTAGTGTTTATTCAACTTCCTTTAGTGTTAATTTGAAAACTCTTGAGGGCGGCGACCAGTTTGAACCAGTTTTGTACATAGTTTTATATTAAATTAACTAAAATAAAGTGTAAAAATACCTCTGTGTCTCTGTGTTGTTTAGCTAAATCAGGATAACCCTACAAAGTGTTATCCAGACGATCAAAACTTAAATATAACTCTTGATTTCAGGGTTAAATAGGAACTTTGGCCTAGTGTTACTTAGTTAACGTGTCTAAAAATGCTAAATTAACTAAGAAAATGTTCAAATTGATTCTGTGAGAGTCAGTTTTAAACGTACAAATGAAAGAAAACACAGCTCACACAGGTATTTTTTCAATAAGGTAACATGTTTTGAAGCTCACCAGAGTCGATTTTGGATAAGACGAGACCTTTAAAACTATTTCCAACTGCAGAGGCAACCCCCCCAGTTTGAGAAAGGCTGATCTCGGATTCAGCTGAGAGGGGCACGCTTCCAAAAAGTGAATAAAATATGTTATATAATCGTACACTACGTTTTAGGCTTATCTCCATGACGCACCATCAGCTGACTGGAGATGTGTCATTCCCCAGCATCACAATGGAAGCCAGTGCGCACCATCCGGACACTTTCTTATATTTAATTACAATATTTTTTTCTTCCTTTACGTATTTATTAACTTATTTACCACAAAACATCACATTCTAGTTCGTACAATAGGTTTTATGCGCAATCATCACCCTCACTCAGCATCTCCATTTGAAGGTCACACGCTTGCGTCGCCGGAGCGCATGACTTTCCTTCGCGCATGCGTAAAAACCCTTCGAACTAACGCACACAGAAAAAAAGGCGGGGCGTCCCAGCATCCTCCTCTCCTCCTCCTAACTCTGGATGGAAACGACGTAAAATAAATAATCAAGACGCCGCCGCCGCCGCTGCGTGGGTTACGTGCGCCAAACCGTCTCGCGTCTCAAACGGGGGAGACGCCAAAACCCGAGCACGCGTGGGGTTGTGTTTCTGGATCTGCTCTGGCACGACAGGTGAGGAGCTTTTTTAACATTCGGGTTATTTGAGGACGTTTATTTGCGCAAAGGTAGGGTCCGGTTGGTTTCATGAAGGTTTTACGCACAACAAGCGCAACGCGGTTGTTGTTCTCCTCTGCGTAAAAATCCTCACTTTGGCACGTCCCGACCAAACGATTTTCACAACGAATCGCGCGTTAGTTTGGCAGAAAAGCGAGGTCGTGCCGGTAAGGACCATGGACAGCTGCTGTATAACGGTGCGTTTGTTTTTGACTCAGCCTCCAGCGCGACCGGGCGGGCACTCCTCTGGACTCAAGTGAACCGAAGCACCTGGGGATCGCAGTTCTTTGGGAAATCGTCACGACGCGACTGTGAACATGGAAGGAGAGGTCAGTGAGCGATGCATTATTAAAAATACACACATCTACACGTTTAGAATGATAAAAAACGTCATGCGCAATACAGATTTGACTTTAATTTGCTTAAAAACGCATAGAACAGCTCCATTACTTTAAAATATACAGTTTTTTATAATGCAACAAGTCCTTAATATGATCTTGAAGTGTGCAGGTTGGGTAGTTTCTTTTACTTTTACACTATTTTACTATGTACTTATCATAATTTGCGATTTTGTGCCTTAAATAATGCATAATTAAAATAAATTGTAGCTTTAAACTGACTTTTGAGCTGTTTAAAAATCCTATATTACACCAAAAAATTGATTCTTTTGTCATGTTAGAACTGGAAATATACCTGGAGTTGTGTTTTGTTTCATTCACATGGTTAATTCTTTATTATTAGTCCAAAGCACCTTGTGATTTCATGGAGTTTTCACCATTTGTTCAACGCCGTGGCTGAAATCGTCCAAAAAATGATAGTTTAAAAACACATTGGAGCACTTCCTGTATAACCACGAGGTGCAACAAACAGTTTGCAATTTTAAAGAAGAATTGTGAATAAATATGCAGCGTTTTTTGTGTTAAATTCGTGAATGAAACGAAACACAACTCCAGAATAGAAAATAGCGTCATTTGAACCCTTTAAGATGTGAAAAAAATAATATTCTAGGTAATTTTGAGCCAATATTGCCTCAGATAATGAAATAGCTCGGGTTAGAGTTTATGTATTTTAGTTTAGACAGATCCACGGTGGTTTTTCTTGTATTTATTCAGCAAAGACAAAGATGCTGAGGGAGGATTTTTACCCAAATTTAGGTTGAGGTGTTCTGGGTCATTGCAGGGATACAGAAGTTGCATCATATTGTTCATTCTCAACCTTACAAAACTACAGAAAAACTTTATATTAATTGATATCGCAGCAAATATCGAAACTAGACACTCATTTGAGCAGATATCGATACTGAAAAACACTATGGAACCACACAAATATACTGTATGGGAATATACAAGAAAGAAAATCACATTATATTGTCTAAAAAGAGGGTGTTTTTTAATTATCATAATCAGTTTTGAGTATTTCGTCTTCTTTAGTATCGAAATTGTGCTCTTTTTACAACTTTTTTCGCTCTTTCTGCCCATTTTCGTTCAATATTTGCGTTTTTTCATGTACAAATAAGAGTCTGGACCCTTTTTTATCCCCAGATTCAACAGTTTGAGGATAGATTCAGTGATAAAATGAAATAACCACGCAGACTTTGGCCTCTCAAGACTCGTCCATACATCAGCTTTGTGTTATTAATAGCCTTATCAATAACTGTCATGTTCTTAGTTATGACGCAGAGGGGTCGGCCCGATGCTCCGACCACATCCTCCACCGGGGCCTGAGTCACGAGTCATAAATTATTACGTTAGCATTTACGACGCTTTACGGTTATTCCATTAAGACGGGAGCATAAGGTTAACAGGTTCATGAGTGTTTTTGTGTTTGTAAAAATGCACAGACAGTTGCAATGCTGCTGTTTTTTTAGATTTTAGTTAATTTATTTCTACAAGAATTACACAAAGATAAATAAATGCAAATCTACAAAGAATAGCAAACAATGAAATAGACAGAACAGAGGGAGAGGAAACGCCGCGGGAGGGGGAGGGGAGCCAAAGGTCTAAAGGTTTCCAGGGTTTAAAAGCTTTGGAATTGGAGGACAAGAGGAAAAAAGAAAGAAAATGGAAAAAAAACAACTCTTTTCTTCATTATTTGTCTATAAAATTAAAAAGAAAAAAAGGAGAATGATTTTTTTTTTTTTTGCCAGGACCAGGACTAAACCAGGACTAAACCAGGTCCTGGTCCAGTCCGGGTTTAGACCTGATCCAGCCCTGGTTTAGTCCTGGTCCAGTCTGGGTTTATTCCTCGTCCAGCCCTGGTTTAGTCCTGGTGGAGCCCTGGTTTAGTCCTGGTCCAGTCCTGGTTTAGTCCTGGTCCAGTCCTGATTTAATCCTGGTCCAGTTCGGGTTTAGTCCTGGTTTAGTCTTGGTCCAGTCCGGGTTTAGGCCTGATCCAGTCATTGGTTTAGTCCTTGTCCAGTCCTGGTTTAATCCTGGTCCAGTCCGGGTTTAGACCTGATCCAGTCATTGGTTTAGTCCTTGTCCAGTCCTGGTTTAGTCCTGGTCCAGTCCTGGTTTAGTCCTGGTCCAGCCCTGGTTTAGTCTTGGTCCAGCCCTGGTTTAGTCTTGGTCCAGCCCTGGTTTAGTCTTGGTCCAGCCCTGGTTTAGTCTTGGTCCAGCCCTGGTTTAGTCTTGGTCCAGCCCTGGTTTAGTCTTGGTCCAGCCCTGGTTTAGTCTTGGTCCAGCCCTGGTTTAGTCTTGGTCCAGCCCTGGTTTAGTCTTGGTCCAGCCCTGGTTTAGTCTTGGTCCAGCCCTGGTTTAGTCTTGGTCCAGCCCTGGTTTAGTCTTGGTCCAGCCCTGGTTTAGTCTTGGTCCAGCCCTGGTTTAGTCTTGGTCCAGCCCTGGTTTAGTCTTGGTCCAGCCCTGGTTTAGTCCTGGTCCAGCCCTGGTTTAGTCTTGGTCCAGCCCTGGTTTAGTCCTGGTCCAGCCCTGGTTTTATCTGTTTTTTTTTTTCCATTATTCATTTAAACACAAAATCAAAAACTGAAAAAATTAATAGGTATTTATTTTTTTATTTTTTCCAGCTTGGTTTTGGAGACAAATAATGAAGAAAAAAGTTGGGTTTTTTTGTTTTCTTTTTTTCTTTTGGTTTTATTTTGAAAAATGAATGAACAAACATAAATTAATCTGACATTTTATTTTATAATGCTGGATTTCAGAAAAGGAAATAGAAATGGAAAAGTAGGATTTACGATTAATTAATTTACATTTATGGATAGGAAAAGTTGCTAAGATAATTTACAATACATATGTCTGTATGAATAAATATGTCTGTATGACTATGGAATATTCAGCCGTTACCATGGAGACACAATGCACACATTAGCTAAAACAGCCCCAAAAAAATTTAGTAGCTTTTTTTTTCCCATTTGTGGCAAAATGATGACGCAAAATCTACACTTATGAAATAAAATTAAATAAAATTAAGTAAATACAGAACGGTGATGGTGAAAACGGGTTGATTTGTCATATGGAAAATAAGCGATTTAAGATCACTCAAACATGTATGAATCACTCTAAATTTAAACATTGAGAGGGTAAATGAGAAGGAAACAACTATAACATGGTTAAAAGCTCTGAAAAGTCCATTTAGCTGAGTAGGCCCACTTTAATGCACCCCAATCGTGTTATCAAATTGTGATCTTTACCCATTTATTAAATCCAGAAAGCCTCTGCCAGGACCGGAAATTGGGACGCTCGCCAGACCCAAATCTAAATATTGACTAAACTAATTGCAGTTTTAATATATTATTATCAATTTGTCATCATCATCATTTAGTCCGTTTAATTTTCCATGTCAAAATTCATTATTAAAAGCACCGTATCTGATTTTTACTGCCTTAAAAACGTGAAAAACAGATGTAGTTCACTGTAAACAGGTTATAGTCATCCAAAGTTATTCCTCACTTACCTTATGCGTTCAGACCATCCTAATTATTCAGTTTATAGGCGCTTTTTGCAACTTTTAGAGGTCACAGTTTCACCGTTATTGCAATATTAACAACAACTAGCATGCTAATCGTACATTTATTCATTCTAAAACGATATAACATGTTATAAGTAGGTGCAACGAGGCAAAGCGGGTTTATTTTTACCTCAGAACGTCAAAATCGGACAAATTTTTGTCAAATATATGGGAAAAAATATGACAGAAAGGCGATGTCAAATAATCAGTCATAAGAATTCATGACTTGTCGTACGTCTGTTATATTTTCTTTTAGTTTGTAGTTTCGCTGTGTGCAGGAATGGTCTCTTTTTTATTCTGCTTTGGTTTAACTGAGTGGGTGGCGTTTGTAAACCCGATCACAATGACTCACTGTGACCTCCCAGAGTGCTGTGCATTGTGTGTTGTGTGTTGTGCGCTATTGTATGAACAGAAAATCAGCAGTAAATGTCAGATATAGTAGTACAGGCCCCACCTGATTTAACACTGAACTATAGGGGCCGTGCATTTACTGTATTGGCTCGGAGCTCAGACACATTTTGTTGCAGTTGGCAGTGAATCAGTTTGGATCAGGGACAAAATGTTCTGCGGAGGAATGTTTTAAAAATGCGCCGCTTTGTGATATCAGTGCATCAAGTGCGATTATGGATTTGCTACTCTGATGTTTAAAGGTCTTGTATAGCAGAAAATCCACTTATTTGTGGTTAGCAGCTAAGTTAGCAGTAGACTAGAAATAGTAGTAGTAGTAGTAGTAGTAGTAGTAGTAGTAGTAGTAGTAGTAGTAGTAGTAGTAGTAGCAGCACACTAGTAGTAATAATAGTAGTCATAATAGCAATAATAGTAGTAGACTAGTAGTAATAGTAAAAGTAGTAGTTGTAATAGTAACAATTGTAGAAGACTGGTAGTAATTGTAGTAGTCATAATAACAATAATAATTGTAGATTAGTAGTAATAGTAGTAGTCGTAATAGTAATAATAGTAGTAGACTAGTAGTAATAGTAGTAGTCGTAATAATAATAATAGTAGTAGACTAGTAGTAATAGTAGTAGTCCTAATAGTAATAATAGTAGGAGACTAGTAGTAATAGTAGTAACCGTA
>KN507471.1:34699-47694 GCA_000787155.1 Scartelaos histophorus | reverse complement strand
ACTTTTTTATACAGTCTATGGTTTCATTTTAGCATCTGGACCTGCGTCAAGAGTGACATAGACGGATGTAACAGAGAATCGGGGAATTTTTCTAAATTTTCAGTGTGGCCCGGTACCAAACGACCCACGGACCAGTACCAGTCCACAGCCTGGGGGTTGGGGACTATTGATTTAGGGCCTTCGAATGTTGATTAATGTTTCTTCCTTTGTCTCGCACTCCGCTTTACCCCCTCAACCCAACACATGTACTATAAGTAAAATCTTCCATCTAAGGTGGTTGTGATGAAGCCTTCCACAAGATCTTGAAATGGGCTCTAATGGAAGTTCTTTCAGTCCCTTGAGTTATTGGAAATATAGGCTATTTAAGCTAACCATTGCAATACTAATACAAAATGCCATCACAAATTTGCTATTATGTTTTATTTTTTTGATCCCAACGCGAACGGCTGCGATGTGTTTCTCTGTAAACACTAAACGCATTAAAGTCATTGATTGAAAAAAAAGTGGGCCAAAACTGTTATCACGTTTCCGTGGCAACTGCAGGCTTTATCTGGCTCGTGTTGATGAATTGAAGCCAAACACCCTGTAATTCATATCAAGACTATTATATTTTTTCTGCTCAAAGAGGAAAAATCAATTGGAACAAGCTCTTATGCATGGATAGATGCTCGTTCTGATCAATATTATTTTTCAGAGGGATAGTGCCTTTGAGTTGACTGAGGCCAGGTTGCACACTGTTATGGTCAATATTAATCACAAAATGGGTGGCTGTTTTAGGGTCTATATTTTGCCACTCTTTTTTGACTTTTATTTCTACCATAAATCAAATTGACTAAAATTTTGTGGTTGAGTGAGAATATGGGTCAGAAAACAGGTCAAGGTCGGTCAGCGGAGCACGATGCCTAATCCTGTCAATCTTTTGTCTTCCATCAAACGCTACTACAATTCCTACGGGACACGAGCAGCCCTAAGCATATGGAAACTAAGGCCCTTTAGTTCAATTATACAAGCCCATCGAGCTCCAGGTATTGACAGTTCCCTGGTATTCTGAAAATGTCAGGGATAATGATCAACCGGTTCAGTGAAAAATGATTTCATAAAAAACATGGATCTTGAGGACAGAGCTGCAAAAGTGAATGAATAGAAGGTTTAAAGTATGTGTGAAATGCATAAGGGATATTTATACGTGTGTGATTATAGGTTATATTTCACTCAAACAATAACAAGGTTAAAGAGGATTAGGTTAGTGGCTTGGAAAATTAAAGGTATAAACATGGACTATGTGATATCCACTGAATTAATGTAATGAGCTGGAAATTAAGTAAATATGTAATGTTAATCAGACAGGCCAAAAGTAAAGGTAATTGGGATTTAGATACAAACGGTTCCACAAATATATGTAAGGTTCTATGGTATACAAAATAACCTCTTGGGAGTTCATCAAAAACATACCTCAAGTTGCGTTTTGTTTCATTCACACATGTTCTCGTAAAACTATATTATTAGTCTCAAGTCTTAAAATGCTCTGTTCTTCCTTGTGATGTCATGAAGTGGTAGTTTTTGAGTAGTTTTTTTTACCTTTTGTTCAGTGGTATTTTCATTTTAGTAACTCCAGGGCTGAAATTATCCAAATCTAGTGAAGGTGTATTGAGTTTAAAAACCCAGTGGAGCACTTCCTGTATTACCGCATGACATCACGAGGTGGAACAGAGTGGTTTCAGTTTGAGAGAAGACCTCAACCTATATATATGAAGGGTTTGTGTGTTTAATGTGTGTGAAAGAAAATCCAGGCATGTCTGTGATGAAACATTATAAAAAAGATCAGAAAATAGCAAAAGGTTTAAAGTTTTCTGATGGATTTGCTGCTCACTCATGTTTTTATTCCATTGCAATTGCTAAATCCTACTTGGTTTGTGGTTGCCTCCATGGAGATTGTTAAGGTGTAGACCATATTGTAGATCATTCTGGGTAAAAAATAAATAAATGCATGTTAAAAATCCATGGAGAAAAGTGTGTTTCTCACTATAAATGAAAATTATTACTAACAGCAATATTCAGTTGGATTCGCAAATTAGTAGATCAGAATAATGCAGAAATATCTACACCCTAAAGTCCTTCCGTAAATAAACAGATAGTGAGGAAGTTCATATGGTATAAGAGTAATTATGTTCAGATATTGTATTGTTTCTCCTTTACACATTTTGATTATACTATCCATTTTTAACTTCCCAATTTTCCACCGCGCAACTGATCCAGCCACATTCTTAATCGCTCTAATTTGTTTAGCACCTGCTATTTTTAACAGTTCCATTAGAAAACTTGTGTCCTCCCCTTTCTCCCTCCTCCCTCTCCCTCGCGCACTCTTTACCCCCCTCCGGCCTGACCTACATGGCAGTCACATGGCCCCAGTCCTCCCGGCTTGGCATTTTATGGAAAATCTGCAGGAGATAAAGCCACAGGGTTTAAAGTGTTATCCAGTGCTGTCCTTTGAGAAGGGCTGAACACTGAATGAGGTGTTATTGCATCAATGCAGCAGGAGACACACACACACACACACACAAGCGCGACACACACACACACACACACACACACACACACACACACACACACACACACACACACACACACACACACACACAGACTGGTAAAGAGGATCTCTGCCTCCCTGCTTCTCCTTCCTCACTTTGATTGGATTTACCGCTGTGACTTTGAGGGATTTCTGTTTTCCTGTCACTGTCTTCTGCAGGCCTGCCCGGGTTATTTACTTAACTTGTCTGCAAAATGGACTGTGATCTGCAGCTTACCACTGGAGCTCCAGTCAGGGTGAAGAGGCTGGTTAAGACAGAGAGACAGGCACCTGCTTGACTACTTTAACCTCAACTATCGGCCAAGGTTTCTACTGGTGTAGTTTTATACAGGATTGGGTGGATGTTTTTAGGAAACGCTATGGGAGGCAAATTCATTACAGTATGAATGGGAGGATATTATATTATTATTTTAGATATCGTCACCTTCCTAAAATAATCGCCCAAGTCAGTTTATGTAGGCAAAAAAATGCCATAATTTCAATTTGGGGGGAGTTTTTTGTGTTTCCTGAAAAACCTGAAAAAATGACTTATGCGATTATTTTAGGAAGGTGTCAGCTACAGCTATATCGTAAAAGCTTCTCTATGGGTCAAAATAAGATCTGCTGTTTGCATCTGCATCTAATCAACATTTTATTGTCCGTGAATCAGGAAGGTTTTTGGTTTAAGCAGTTGTCAACTCTGCCCCGGCCTCTTGAAAGTTGTGAAATGTGCTTATAAACTTACCACTGTGCAGATTTTGGATACTAAAGAGTGGGAAAATGAGGGATAACTTTGCATGGCTGCAAATGGTTTAAAGAGAGCTAGTTCTGTTTTTAATATTTGTAAGTAATAATGAGGTATTGTGATGTCCCCTATAGCGTTTTGCTCCACTCAGAAGAAGCTCAAGATACTTATCAGGGATATTCATTTATTTACAGACCAAAAAAGCTGAATAAAAACACCAGGATCATGTAATACAAACAATTTAAGACCAATATGATGAGGCACAAATGAATGCGAATAGTAGTACATGAATCTGCATTTTGTCAAGTCCAGTAATAAAAAGAACTGACTGGGTAATCAGCCTCATTAAAGGTTGTATGAAAGTACCATTGCAAGATAGGGCCAAGTCATTCTAACCACAAGGGGTTAGTAAATTAAGCTGCAGGACCAACCCACAATCTGATCCTTATGTATTTATTTATTTTTATCTCTGAGTAACGCAATAATTACCCCAAAAGAGAGATTATTTACCCCCGTACTAGATCAAAATCCTCAGTTCAAGCCCGGTTCTTAAAGCAGCACAACACAAAGATAATACTGCCACCGTACTGCCACTGCTGCTGCTGAGGGCTTAGTTCTGGCCTGTGACCGAGTCCCCTTCACACTGTTGTCTCCCTGTAAATTTTCTGCTGCCCTTGCTATTCAGCCAATTACAGCAAAAGAGCTTTAGCGATTTTTTTCTCTTACCTCCTCTTCCTCCTGCCATGTTTATATATTTATTAGAACAAGCGAATGACAAGCAATACTCAAGGTTAAAAAAATGCTGAATTTCATAGTGCGTATAATGTCAACTTTTTCCACAATGGCTAATCAATAAAAGTCAGCTCTATTCTGTGGCCCGCAAACACGTGCGGTGCAGATATAAGCAAATAGACGCTCGCCTCCTGTTGCTTTTCATTCTAACATTTTATGCACTTCTTTCACTTGAATCGATATGTTTAAAGGACACTGTAAAGGTTTAAGAATGCTTCTATTTGCTTAATATGTTTTGAGCTACTTAAAGTGCATTCACATTTGCATAGTTGCACCTGCTTGACTACTTTAACCTCAACTATCGGCCAAGGTTTCTACTGGGGCAAAATATAGTTTTATACAATTGGGGGTGGATGTTTTTAGGAAACGCTCTGGGAGGCAAATTCATTACAGTTTGAATGGGAGGATATTAGATTATTATTTTAGATATCGTTACCTTCCTAAAATAATTGCCTAAGTCACTTTTTGCCTTAAGTTTATTTAGTCTAAAAAATGCCATAATTTAAATTTTGGGGGGAGTTTTTTGTGTTTCCTGGAAAAACCTGAAAAAAATACTTATGCGATTATTTTAGGAAGGTGTCGATATGCAAGTTAAAAATGTTTTGGCCTAGTGCAAGCTATATTGTAAAAGCTTTTCTATGGGTCAAAATACGATCTGCTGCCTGCATCTGCATCTAATCAACATTTTATTGTCCGTGAATCAGGAAGGTTGGTTCATGCTGTTAGCTTGTTGTCAGCAGTTATCAACTCTGCTCTGGCCTCTTGAAAGTTGTGAAATGTGCTTATAAACTTACCACTGTGCAGATTTTGGATACTAAAGAGTGGGAAAATGAGGGATAACTTCACAACAAAATCGGGACCAAACCTGGAACAAAATCTACTAGAATTAGGACTAGAACAGCACCAAACCAGATTAGGACTCAAACACAGCCTTAATGTAATATTCCTTTGTGGGACAGGGTCTAGAATACTTATTTAAGTCTGTAGCAAACTAATTAAAATGATGATGGACTTTGTTATTGTTAAATTAGAGAGAACGTTGCATATCTTCTTATTTTTTTCCTTTTTATTTTGTACGTTATGTCAAATGTTTATAAGAGTTGATCCCTTTTTGGCCACAGTTTCTTTTAAAAATATGGCACAGTTCTACAAATATATGTAGATCTTTATATTTCCATGCATTTTGGATCTCTTTGCTTCTTGTGACGGTAAAGGCAGTGCCCCAGTACAACAGTAATATCACAAGAGGTTATATGTTCAATAACTGATTGATAAGTACACTCCACCGAATAATGAGCTCCCACTGAAATTCACCATGAAGCAGTTTGACGTTTTTATGACAAATCTTGCAGTAATTTAACGCTATTTTACAAAATACTATGACGTAAATGTAAGCGTGGTTGTATGAGCCAAACCTGGGAGGGTAGTTGTCATGTAGGTGTAATAACGCTATGATAAATGTGAGTTTTGAAACCATGCTACACGGGTGCAACCTTAGTCAGTACACCATATGTTCCTGTCATGTGTTTTTGGAGGCTTTATTCAGCTTGGTACTGCCACTGAATCTGTTTGACCTGATGTCGCTAAAAGGGCAGCCGATGACTATCAATACAATGTCAAATGTAATGCTGAGCCACAAAGCAGGCGAGGAATGCATCCAAAGTGCCCTGCCAGGTTGCATTCTGGTGTTAAAAGGACCTAGTCAAAATATGGTGTAAGATGAGACGTTTAAAGGGCCTGGATAATTTCTTTTTACTCTCCTGGACACAAACTTTACAGTATTTTCCAAGTTAAGTAAGCCTTCTGTAAGCTGTATTTTGCATGTTGATTTGCCCTCATATTATACCATTTCTAAGACAAACTGGTGAATTCATAAAAGCTTCGAACTATTACAAATATACTGTGTAGATAGTCTTGGTACCCAGATATTAACCACACACTAAAACTAGAACTGAAACTAAAGTAGTAATAAATAAATAAAAATGTAGGAAGTTGATTTCCTGAAAGAATACTCTTATAAGAACTAGCCCAGTACCACGTGGAAATATTTAGGAAACTATTGCTTGCTATGTTTAAGGTTCTGTATTACACACACTTGAGTCTTGTGAGCTTTAAGCCGTGTAATAATGCTGTTACCTCATCAAAAACTTACCCACATCTGTGTTTTCTTTCATTCACATGTCTGAGTAATCCTTTATTATTAATCTGTCTGCATATCCAAAGCTCAGAATGCTCTGTTCTACCGAGGTGGCACATGGTAGTAGTTTTTAGGTGAACAGCTTTTATTTTTTGTTCAGTAGAGACTGAAATGATCTAAATGTTTCTAGTAAAATCCTAGTGGAGTTTAAAAACACAACGGAGCACATCCTGTATTACCCTATGACATCACAAGGTGTTTTCTGTTTGAGAGAAAAGTAAGAAAGTGGAGTGTGCGTGAGTGATGGTGGTCGGAGGAGCCGATGATGCAGATTAGCAGCCTCGCTTCTGTCAGTCTGCCCCAGGGCAGCTGTGGCTACAGTAGTAGTTTGCCACCACAAAGTGTGGAGTGAATGAACAATGAGCTATAAACCACTTTGGATTTCTTCAAAGGTGCTGTATAAATGCAATGATGTGTTAATTAATTAAGAGCACAGTCTAAATATGGTGGATTTGTGTGTTAAACATTTGTGAATGAAACAAAACACAACTCCAGGTATGTTTTTTGCTGAGGAATCATTATAACAGAGATCAGAAAATAGTGTAATATAGGCACTTCATTATTTCATTGTTTCATTATTATTATGCTATGAAAATTGGTATCAAGTATAAAGACTTTGCCTTAGTATATAAATCAAATTGGTAATATTTGCATTGTGAGTACATGCATACACTCATAGTAGTACATATAGTTGGAGATGATAGTGGTAATGCTTAGTGTATAAGTTGTGGATTGTTTTATGATCTTGTTGTATATTCAGTATAACATTAGCTCACAAGATTCCTCCACTAAGATATCCCAGAGAAAAGCAGTTGGCATGTCCGAGGTGACATGGCTGACAATACCAGTGTTACCACTCCCACAGCAGAGACTGAAATAAGCACATCACAAAGATCATTGTTTTGAGCCTCATAAAAGAAAACCAGAAGTTACACAAGTGATAATTGTGAATAAAAGTTGTGACACCACAAAATGCTCTGTGTTCCAAAACAAGAGAAGACAAGACTATGGGGCTGCAGGATCCACCACGCCTCGCACTGGGAACGGAAAGGAAAAGTGCTTAATGTGAGAAAATAAAGGCACAAACACTCGAAGGGAAAGTTGAGTTAGGATCCTGAAAGATTTATGCCCCCTTTTTATTTATAATTTGTTTTCTTTTGCTTATTGGAATTGAGTTGCAACTGAATATTTGATGAAGAAGACAGCCCAGAAGTAAGGATGTTTTGTCAGCAAGGAAACAAAAGAAATGTATTGTGCAAGCTGGAATAAATGCTGTCTAAAGCGCTAAATTAAGTCGCTAAGTGGAGCAAATTTGGTTTTAAAAGCAATACTCATGGTTATTGTGGTACTGCTTTATTATTACTGTTAGTTATCTCTTTAACATTTACAGTAAGACGGTAACAATAGTAATATTGTAGTGATAGTATCTAGTAGTTATGGTGTGTACTTCCAGTTTTTTGTTTACAGTAATGCATGAGTTTTAGTTTCCTGTTATCAGTTTCAGGCATGAGGATTCCCTCCTGATTTGAAGGATTTGGCACCGCAGTGGTCCTCTGTCCTTACAGCTATTAAAACAAAATGCCACATATTTGGAATCGGGGAATGGTCTTCACAAAATCCTTCAAACTACAGGAATAACTTGATAACCATACAGGCAATATTTTTAGGTCTTTTCACATTCAGAAGATAGAAAAAGAGGGAACATGAGCCATGATTCTTTGCTCAATTTCAGTGCAGACTACATGAAGAAATAAAACTTACTTCCTTGGATTAAGTCAGTGTTTGTGGGGACTCATATTTTCAAAGTCACAAACCTTCGCAACCCAAGTCAATAGCCATTATTCATAAATCACAAAATAAAGGTGGATTTGATCATATTTTATTTTATTGTTGCCTGAGTGATCGTGTCTCTCTGAACAATTAGTGTTACTCAAGTTTTGCACAATGAAAAACAGTAATTGAACCAGCAATAAAAGGTATTCATAAGTCGCCTTTTTAGACATTAAATGGACATTAGCCCGTCTCTTTTTCTTTTCAACATTCAATTGAACCAGCAATAGTCAATAAAATCATTACAAAAAGATTAGAAATTATACAAGACATGTCTAAACATTTAGGTCGGCCTGTCAGTGACCCAAAAAATCTCTTGTGACCCATGACCCACTCTTTGGGAAACAATGGATTAAGTCATTTTAAGATACTTTAAGTTATGTTAGCCTCCATGAAACATATAAATATTGTACCATGAGATGTATATTGTGAAAATATCATACAGAGAGATCTGAATATCATTAGATCCCTACTGGTAATTAACTGTGGGGGTTGGTTCTAGTGTCTTTGCAGGTTGCACTGAGCTCTACGGAGCCGTCGTCCAGCTCTTTTCTCAGGCTGAGCGCACTCTGCTGCTGCACACGGCACCATCTGCATTTCGCTGTTAACGCGCCTCCACATCCGAGGGAGGATTAGGAGAAAATCCCCAGGTTTTTTTCAACCTGTTGACAAATATCAGATTTGTCTCTTAAAAAATTAGCTCCATCTCTATCTGCGACCATATGACACACAGAAAAGATTATCGCTAATACCCCAGCAGCTTGGGTGTGGAAAAAGCAGATTAAAGTTTCAGTTCAGTCATATCTACTGCCACTTCAAGACTAAGTGCATTACACCTTAGGCAGGCCATGCTTAAAAGTAAGATTTACTCTTTTAAAACTTTGAATGGGTCAAATTTTAAGTAGTATAATAGTGGTACTAAAAACTATAATGCACACATGTGGAAAATGACCTTGTGTCTTGTCTATTTTTACATTTTACATGACAAAAAAGGGTCAAAAAGTGCAGGTAAGTTACATCTTGTGGAGTTTTAGTTCTAAAAAGCAAACTTCAGTGACCCCCAAAATACAAAACTGAAATAGAATTGTTATTTTTACTTATTTACTTGGAGTACACATATGTAAAAACAGTGGTACACTAAGAAACTATTAAGAAGAATAAGAACTTCACATATTATTAATGCTTTCTCTTGCTCTGCACCTGCCCACAACCCCAAAGCGTCTCCATTCAAAGCCAAACGTCTGTAACAATCGGACATCTTGCTTAAATACTTCATCATGCGGCGGTCAGTCTGCCTCTTCTGCCTGCGTCTTTGGGGCAGGCTCAGAGGGACCACCGCAGCAGCAGGTGTCTATTCACTGGGCCCTTTGTAGCGAGCGGAGGGCGCTGGGCTGTTATGGGACCGTCCCACCGGTCAGGAGCAGGGGGTGGCTGGGAATGAGACCTGGGGGATGACCCGAGACCCCCGAGCTGTCCTGTTAGCAAAACCGGCCCCCCTCCTCACCTCACGCGTCAAACTCACACACTAACATAAAAAAGTCTAGCTGTGGTTTATGCAAGTTAATAGAGACGTTAGTGATAAATTGTTGGAGAAATTTTAAGTTTTTAGCGTTATTTCTTTAATATATAAATTAAAATATACATTATCTGCTTATTTTGTGTGTTTATTTCATATTCCTTGTCCCCTGAATGCTCAAGTTTCTATAGCAGCACTTCAAGACGCCAGAGATAGTACTGCAATTTTCAGTTTTTCATTCATTTTGTTAAATTAGTCTTTTTAATAGGTCAAAGCAAATTGCTGTGTTATTATATTTTATCAGACTATGTCCAATCATTGTCCCCCCAAAGCCTTCATCATATAATATAGGCAGTTTTTCATACAAGAATCATAATTAGCCTCTTGCTGCTTACAGACTCTGGCTCTAGTGATGAATAAAACACAGGCCTGTTTCAAGCCATAAATGATGCCCGGCCATTGACACTTGGACCGCGTTTGGTAAATCTATTAGCGGAGAATAGGACTAACCTGGGATTTAAAAATGCAGCATTGGCACACTCACTTATGAGGTTAACAAACTCACATAAGCCGCTTTTGAAATGTAAAAATCTGAGCCAGTCCTTGAAGGAGGTCATTTGCTTTCACAGCGACAGATTGTGTGGATGGACGTGCATGGTTATTAGCTATCAGCATGTATCACAGGGATTTGGACATACTAGTCAGATGCTCTTAAGCCTCTGCTAAGTCAGTATGTTCCTTCCTGACCATTTCATTATCAAATGCATAATCGCCAGTGCCCAGGACAGGACAGAGGGCCCCCGGCACTACCTGGCCCCATCCTCTATGTGGACTTTAAGCTTCCGCCGAGACCGCCGCCCCACCCAGCGGTTTGCTTTATGAACACAGGAGCCCCATAAATGAAATTAAGGTGTCAATTAGTCAATTAGGCCGTAATAACTCTGAGGGCAGACATTTAGAGGCAGAGAACCTGGGCTAAGTTCATTTGAGCCGGGCGCTGGGCACACGTCACTGCCCGCCCAGACCGCCCTCAATGAGCCCCAGTGCTCCGCCTAATGTTATTTTCCCCTCTGTATCTTTTTGGATCAACAATTTCCTTTCATGGCTTTGTTTTGTGCATGCAGGGGATGCACTTTTTTCTATCCCCAATTTGACTAGGGAGAATTTTATAATTTAGTAATTAAAATCTTTGTTAGGGTTTAGAAATTGCATCTAATTGAATTTAATGGGAAGATGAATTTCAATTTTATTTGATTAGCAGGACCCCTGGCATAGGTATTTATGGAAAAAACTCTACAAAAATATGCTGTGTGGGCTAAGATGGTATAATAGAATTACAGATAATCGCATTTGGCTGTCATGAATTTCACTCTAATTTCACTATAATTTTCCATTAGATAGCTGCTTTACAAATATTTGCTCGTCTGCGATGGGAAAGGCTATCTGTCTAAAATGATTATGGAGGCAGCCTTCAGAAATATGTCCCCCTTTTTCCCCTCCCTTTTAAAAACCAGATTGCGAGGGATCAAAATTAGGCAGATTGCATTATGGATGTCTGCATCCGGAGAGCAGTGGGGGAGATATGATGATTACGGCCGGGGGATGAAAGCAGTGTCAAGAAAAATGTATGACTCAAAAACATAGGCCTATTCTATCTCCAAAATCTGGGCTCTCAGCACTCTGGCACCAACCGGACTGCCCGGCCATAACTCATGAGTGATTATGAGGTGGGATTTCTCAAAATATGATGACAAACACAAATACTAGGAGTGGTCAGTATCATCAGATTATTGCAAAAATTACCAATCCAGCTTTATCTGTATAGCACATATTACCAACACAAAGTTTTGAACAATAGTATTGACCCCATTGAATAAAATAGAACATACTAAATAATACTAAAATAAAATAAAATAAAATAAAAAAATAAACCTTTCAAAATAAAAAAAAAATAAAAAATACTAAAATTAGCAATAGAAAAATAGAAAATAAACTTGATCAATAAAAGACTGAGCACCACACAATTCTCATGCCAGGTTAAAAGTGTGTAAAAGTGTGTTTTTAAACTAAAAGTGTGGTCTTAACATGAGGAGGGAGATCATCTCTTGTAGTTTTAAGTCAGGCTCTTGGTCAGATATACCTAGAGGATACGTCTGCCCAAATATGCAATCTCCACATCTATAAACCCTTCATGGTCTGGGATACAAACTTATTTGTTTTTAAAGAAGTTGAATACTGACCTCTTTTTCACAGCACTGCATTCCACCTTCTACAAATATCCCGTTAATTGCTTTAAGAATAAGATCTGAGTATGTGCGTTATGTATGTACTCAGCTGCAATTATGAAAATCAAATGAGAATGTGAAGCATCATTGTAGTGAATGATGCAAATGGGATCATCAAGAAGCACAGTATTGTTTTGCCTATACTTCTGTTTTAATATTCAGGCCCTTTCCTGGTTCAAAAATAAATATATAATGCAATCTAAACAGACGTGAGAGGGAATAATATCGTGCACGGCAGACAACCTACAATAACAGCACAGTGAACTCCGGCTCTATCCCACTTAAAAGCCCCTGCTGCAGAATTAAGCTTTTACACATTCAATTTCCTGCCAATTTGACAACAACATGACAGTGAATATCTGCCGGGATAAAACGCCAAGTTTGTTTGTCTGTTTGAGCAAGAACACTGGAGCTGTTTTACAACTGGTTTCAGCCAAGTTTACAGTCAATAAAGGTGCACTCAGGAATTTGCATAAAAGACAATGTGAGATGGAACATTACAGAGAAACAAAAAGCTACTTAAATTACAACAAATTGACTTTTTTTTTCTATGTGCTTTAATGTTTAATGTTGGTACCTCCTCAAAAACATACCTGGAGTTGGGTTTTGTTAGTTTGAGTAATCCTTTCTTAATAGTCTGCACAAAATGCCTTCTTCCAGCTTGTAATGTCATGAAGTGGTAGATTTCAAGCTAAGAGCTCCTTTTACATTTTGTTCAGTTGAGATTAGCACTTCCAGGGTTGACATTATCCAAATTATTCTAGTTAAAGTGTATGGAGCTTAAAAACACTGCAGAGGAATTCATGTTTTACCACAAGAACTCAGCCTAAATGTGTGGGTTTGTGTGTTAAACATTTGTGAATGAAACAAAACCCAACTCCAGGTATGTTTTTGATGAAGAAATAACATTATAACAGATCAGAAAATAGTATATTATGGACTCTTTAATTCAATTTAATTCAATTCAATTCAATTTCTCTTTATTGTCACATGTGCATATACATACAAGATATATAGCACAGATGAAATTGCTGTCCTCTCCCACATCAGTGCAAACATTTAAA
>KN507471.1:13428-34689 GCA_000787155.1 Scartelaos histophorus | reverse complement strand
TAAAAACATTAAAAAAAAAAAGCCAAAATGTGCAATCAAGAAGAAAAAAAAAAAAAAAGTCATTATATATGTCATTGATAAGCATTCATTATGTACATAAATTAGATAATATTTCATTTTTTTATTAGTTTGTTACTTTAAACTGCATTTAGATACGATTTAAAGAAATTTCTTCCTTTAGGCTTATTCATTATATCTGTCATTTTTGTAAGGATCCTTATAACTTTTTGCTTCACATTATGACCTCTGATAAGGTCACCTCCAACACCTGCAGCCATTGGTCTCTCCACAGTAAACTTGATCTCTAGTCGAGTGTGACTTTCATGTCCGCGCCCCCCACCTGTACCTCCACCAGTCAGGACATCCCGCCTCCCCTCTCCTCCTCTTCTCCCCCTCCCCCTCTCTCTCCTCCGCCCCATGCTGCTCGCGCCCACTCCATCTCTTCCCCGTTGCCCTGAACTGCCAGAGCCGCGGTGAGGGCTTCAAAAACACAATCCGACTGTCGGCAAAGGTCAGATTTCTCACTCTGCGTGTCTCTGCGCTTTGGGCACAAAAGCCGCTGAATTCACATCTTTCAAGCGGGCCCTGCGCCTTTGTCCCGGGGATCGGAGGGGGACTGCGCGCCAGACCTGCCCCCCCCGGAGCGCTCGATCGGGGGCGAGCCGGACGTCTGCAGCCCCTGGTTTTTTGACTGATGTCACGTGCACACACACACCGCTCACACGCACGCCGAGGTTTTCTGAGGCTGCCCTGGACATTCCCCCCGCGCTGCGCCCAACAATAGTGCTCTGCCCACTTCAAACAGAAAGCCCCGCAGATGCCTTTGAAAAGTAATGGTTTTAGGCCTCTAAGATGGCAGCTCGGGCCAGAGGGCTGTAATGCATGAAGTGGAGTAACCTGCCTCCCACAGACACTCAATGGACTTTTTTTTTTTCTTTTTTTTTCATATCACTGCCAACCAAAAAACCCTGAATATCACAATATCAAGAGCAAGATCTTAGAAGGTTTTTGTTATCATCTCTTCACACAGGACAAAGAGCTACAATGTAAGGGGATAAGAGCAATTTTCTTCTCAGTGCTTCACCTGAGATGACCTGCAGTTGTAAATCACTCACCTGGGAGTTCACACACACACACACACACACACTTGCCCGTATACGTGGGCTGTACACTTGTCCTTATGCTATTTCAGTAATGTAAATACCAGAGGACTGTATTGACATAAACCTGGTGACGCAGCAAGTTTTTGTCAAACAATATTAAATACTTGTCCAGTATAAAGAATTAAATACATTAGGCAAGGAAATCACAACATTATTAAATCGACACCTTCCTAAAATAATCGTCATTTTTTCAAGTTTTTCAGGAAACACAAAAAACTCCCCCGAAAATTTCAATTATGGCCTAAATTATGGCAAAAAGTGACTTAGGCGATTATTTTAGGAAGGTGACGAAATCATCATTATAACATACACACGCTAAAAATGTGGCATCTTAATTAGCCTTTAGACTTTTGCCATTATGACACTTTTTCTTTCGATAGTTTAGTTTTAGGCGTGTGCACTGATTCATTCTTTAACTTTTTTGCTTAATTCTATATTTAGCCCTTTCATCTGGTGCAAGTTTTGACTCTGACCCAAAGACCTGCTGTGACTAGATTGTTCTTGAATATTCAATTTATAGTAAATATTTCAATACACTGTCTTCAAAGCAGCTTTTATGAGCCATTAGAAGTTGTTTAAAATGCACGATTGGCAGCTACAAAGCCGTCCGTATGTAAAACGGTGGTAGGGGGTATTGTATTACTGTAATGTAATGTTGGCACATACTGAACTTGTCAAAACACATAGTATTAAGTGTTCTTTCTCCATAGGAACTTGTTTATCCAGTAAACTAAACATGCAAAGATGTGCTGTTTGACAAATAGATGACAGATTTAATCAACTTAACAGAAAGTGAGTGCGTGCCAACTCTAGTCACAATAAAAAATGTCACCAAAACAATATCTGTTATTACAGTTAAAACTTGGCCCCCGGCTTGAACATTTTGACCATATAAGGGCATTTCTGTTTCTGTCAGTTAAAAGGAGGAGACTGTCTTTATTTCTCCATTATTAACCCGCATGAGTCATCATTTCAAATCAACCAAAACCTGTTTTATGTGCATACTTTGGACTTTACAAACAACAGCCGGGAACTGAAGCTTGCCCTGTGTATCATTGAAGCCATAAAGGTGCTGTTTCCTCTTTTGTGTCCCTGTAATAAAGCCGCTCAAAAAGTCAGCTTCAAACCGAGATGTTTTACCTCAAACTCCACATTCTTGGACTACTGCCCTGTTTATTGTAAGCATTTATTTTGTTCAAATGGAGTTGCTTTGCATGGCACTGCGGAAGAAACTGCCAGGCAAATCAGGGGTTTGTCTTATAAAGTATTCATTGTCACCTGGTAACGGCTGGCCTTTATCATTTCACCTGAAATTACAATGAAAACTGATAGCGTGTTATCAGACTCACAGAGGGAACTGAGCAGAGCCACCACAGCACACCAAAGGGAGCTTTTTACACACTTTTACAGTTTTTATCATTTAACTGCTAATGAATCTGAAAGTGTGTTTAAGAATCATAACACTTTGGTTCCATCAGCAAAAGGCAGAGAAAGCATTCTGTTTGTAAAATAAGACAAATATACCAGTGCAGAAGTATGAGCAGACAAGAAGAGGTATCAAGTTTACTGAACAAAAAACAAACACACACACACACACACACACACACTCACACACACACATAACTAAAGTAGAAATCAACTAGAGTGTACATATGTCACTTTTGGTGTGACATGGTGGAAAAACATTGTTACACACTTTTTTACCATTGCAAGATAGGGCCAAAGATATCATCTTTAGCCACTAGGGGTCAGTAGGAGAGTAAGTGCTTAGTTTTAGTGACCTTGGTTATAAAGTAAAGTACAGGTGCTGCGACTACCACTACTAGTACTCACGTCTAAAATACAACATGGCTAATGTATTATACAGCATAAAAGAGCAAAAGTCCAAACTACAAAATTAGTTTTCTTAATTATTGCTCTTTGTTCCACTAAAATGTGAAATCAAACACTTGCAACTTACAGAAAACAAAACAAATATTAGGTGTAAATATGAGTTTTATACTATTTAACAAGGCTACAAATGCGTTAAAAATGTCTTTAAAGTGCCATAACCTTCATTTCAGTTAGCAGAAAACATACAGTATATATTTAAGTTAGTAATTCCTTATATGAGGTGCTATAAAATCATGTTACTTTTGCAGTACCACAAAACTACTTCCAAACTTTTATGGCTTCTGATCACGGTTAAACTTCTGTATTCTTTCCCTGTATTGTCCAAACTGTCACTTTCCTGCGCCTCCTCCCTTTTAAAGCCTCAGCCCGGAGCTCATTTGAATAGAGGCAGAGCAGGCTCCACCCCGAGAGAGTTGAAAGGCTAGACGACCACAAAGATGGAGAAGGCCGGCCCACTCAGGGAGGGGGAAAAAACAGTGGCCCGGCTCCTCTGCCATAATTTCCTATGAGCCTATTGAGACAACATCACCAACCAACTGCTTGGGCTGAGCGAGCGTGTGTGTGAGTCTGGTGTGTGGTGTGTGTGAGCGGGAGAGAGGAGGAGAGAAGGAAGAGAGCGCTGCACAGACACACAGAGAGCCAAGCAAGAGGAAGGGAAGGGGCAGGTTCAACCCCCTCCTCGCCCCCCTCCACCAGCACCGCCGCCGCCGCTGTTGTCGAACCGCGAGAAGGAGGCGGGGCCAAAACCAGGAGAGCTGCCAATCAAACGTGCTCGTGGCAGCCGGCATTATCTCAGCAACAAACTATTGACAGATTACATGTCAAGGAGTTTAGTGCATGATTGAGAGGGAAGGCTTGTTTTTTTAGTGACTTTTCTTCAACTTCCCCACCATTCGAATGACTTTGAATCCAGAGTTTGAAGTTGTATTATGAAAGTTACATGTCTGAGAGGATTTAAGATCGACTTCCCTGAATATGGTGAGTACTATTACTACTACTACTCCTACTACTACTACTATCTTCTTCTTTTTTTATTAGCTGTCAGTTTTAAGGAGTGCCTTTATCTCTTTGTATACAACGCGGAGTTAGGTGCCCGTGTACAAGCGTAGGTGCCCGGCAGTTGCAACACCCTTATTTATAGCTCTTTGACAGTGCCCAGAGGTGACTACAATATCAAATATGATTCTTGCGAGCGCAGTACGAGCGGTGACGCCGGAGCAGAAAGTTCATCCAAAGTAGTTTCATTTTCTCTTACAAGGAAAAAAAGCTTCATTTATTTGAAGAAGTCTGTTTAGTCCTTTGTGTTTTTCAGTCATACATTTACAGGCTGCAGTGTTAGTTACAAACGCGATGCTACTCGGGTGCATTGAATGGCCTAAGGGCTAGTTGTCAAGGGGACAAAGCAAACAAACTGTTGTGTTACTTATACGCTGTCTCACATGTAAAAGGGAACCGGGCTAGCATCTTAGCAGCTACTTAATAAGTCTATGTATGTCACACATCGAACTATTGTGCGGACATGTACTATATCTGTTTGTACAGCAATTTTTATATTTACTAACCGTGCCCATAATGACTGCGACTTAACTTTGTACGTCAGAACATTACACTGATAGCTTCATAAAAATACAAAATAGTAAAATATCATCACCACTATAATAACACTATAACTACAACTACTGCAATTACTTTATTAAAATACATTACAAAGTTACATATAAGTTAACACCTTTTTTTAATGCTCTTCACTTACTACAACTAATTAATGATTCATGATTTTTTAAAAGAACTATACCTAATAATATACTTTTTGTAAATGATTCCTCTATGTTTAATAATAATCCATGACATAATCAATTACATTTCGTTACTGTAGCTCAAGCCTATTTAAGCTCTATTTACTCATATTTATGCTCAAATATTTTTAATCTGACGTGTCAAATATTATCAGGCTAAGCGAGTTCTTGTCAAAACACACCGGGCTTTTTATAGGACACACGGCAGAGACAGTAGTGCGTGCACCACTGTCTCTATTAGATATAATTCTGACTGCTCCACAAGTGAGCTGCAACTTTTCAAACGCTTTGATCGAACGCGTTTGTGGATGGCGTCTTCTTTGCTCTAAAACGAAATATTTATAAGGAGAAAGAGATTATTTTTAGACTCGTATCAGCTTGAGTATAAATTTAAATCAAGTTAATTTGATTTTTTTTTTTTTTAAATAATTGATTTTGAAAGGAAGCAGTAATCTATATTCTTCTTAGATGTATTTATATATTTAATAGGCTTTATGATATCGCTATTTTGCTGCTTTTACGTGCGATTTCCAATGCAGATTTGAATTATAAAGATTGGCAGAGAGGTTGTGTGCTTGGCTGCCTGTGACCGCATAGTTGCACAAACACGTTGCACAGTCTCGAGTGTCTGTTCATTATTATTACTGTCGGTTATTTAAGGTACCTTTGCATTATACTTTAAAAATCACAACAAACAAGTACAAGTGTTATTCTGGCACACCTTCATTTCCAAGTTTTCATCAGCAAGGGAAATGTTTTTCTAGCCTCCCATGACTCATAATGTTGATTGCATTCTACTTCAGTGGTTTGTCTCATTAACCCCAGCTATATTTTTATGGTCATTTTTTATTTTTTTTTTTACCTCGGAAATGTGCACAAAAAATAGCCAAAAATATAAAGTTGTATTTCAAAAGGGCCTTTAATAATTTTTATCACAATTCTCGCAATAACCCCGAATCAATTTGATGTCTTAAGCAATAAAATATGCTGTTGCGCTCTTCCTATTCCTTGGCAGTAAATTTACATTTTTTAATTAAACTAGCTGGAATTTTTATTAGGGGGCAGGGCTATGCTAATGGGAATGTTGTGTACAGCAGATTAACAGAGTTTGGATATAAATTTAAACAGAGAAAGAAGAGGTGAGGAATAAAATAGGAGTATATATGTGTAATATGGGCCAGTTGTGTTTAACCCCTTTGATGGCCGTCTCTCCAGAGGCGTCCTGGAAGTGTCAGGGCTCCACGGAAACCAGGTGATTAGGATCGTCTTGTCAACCGAGGGAAAAACACAGACAGGAAAACAGAATATATTCAAATAGGCTCGAGAGTTTGCCTGCTCGTTTTTAGCTGGAACGATCATTGATTCATTTTGAAAGCCTCTATCTATAAATATATCCTGCAAAATGTATAAAAACAGTATGAGCTGCAATGAGGTCATTTTATTGAATTCAGAATTAATGCTAATATTCTTTATTTGATATATATATGTTGTTAACCCGGCTGTGTTTCTCTCAATGTATTTAAAATTTGATATTTAAATTGGCGACTTGCATAGGTTATGTATGTGCTCTAAAATTGTACCTCTTCTTCTTCTTCTTCTTCTTCTTCTTATCTCAGCTTTTTGAAAAATGTATTCATTTTCAGCAAAAAGAAAACTTTTAAATTGCAATTTATAAACTTAAACCTGTACAGAGAGATGATTTTGTGTATAAATTGCACTAAATCTTAACTTATCGTATAGTTTCCGCAGTTTGCCGGTGCGCTTTTGTGTGACTGATGCTGCGCTCGCTGGTGTGTGTTGTGCCTATAGCAGCTCATCGGGGGGAGAGCAGAGAGGGGAGAGGGGGACCAGCGGGACCAGGCCACACGGGACGGGGTGGCTTCTTCGTGTGTGCGTGTGTGTGTGTGCGTCTGTGTGTGTGTGCGTGTGTGTGTGTGTGTGTCAGGGGGGGTGAACCCGAAACAGAAAAGACAGCTGATAGACCATGTGCCCAGTCATCTCCAACAAGCACACCATAATTACCTTAACCCCGCTCTTTTAAACCTTTCCAAGAGGATTTTGTTTCTCTTTTCTTGTGGGCGAAACACATCAAACGCTCTTCTAAAGTCCGGATGCACGTGTGTGGGGGGCCGCGCCGCGCTGCATCTCTTCTCTAAGTGGACTAGAGTTGATACGGACTGGCGAGCGCGTGCAAAGAGCTCCAGCTCCTCGTCCCTCCCTGCTCCTCTTCAGCTCTGGCCAGCATCTAATTAAAACCTCAAAGCTTCCCAATCTGGATTAATGGGCTAATTAATACGAGAAATATTCCTCAGTGATAAACCGGTCGCACCTTTAGATATTGCTTGCATTTCATATGTCAAATCTGGCAAGTTTAGTGACGCTACATACACACCTTTTATTATGCATTAATACAATAGTAATACGTATGTAATAACACATGTTAGTCAAGGTGTGTGTTCTATTTGATCTTATATAATTATGCTAAAATATTTGTAATTCAACATTAACAATATGAAGTGTTAAAAAGTTTATAATTTTAATTGTTTATTATATTTTTTAAAAAAGTCCACATTTGTTAAAGTTTTACTAAAAAAAAAATAACATTTCAATTCCGAAATTTGAAATGAATAAAAATATGAATCAATCCGGCATCAGAATTTGCCGTGTCATGCCCAGCCAGTAAATCCCCCCCTTTTAGTGTTCTTTATGACGTCCTAATCTCACATATGAAAATGATAATTTCATGCAAAGTAAAGGGAGAGGCGTAATCTCCTGTGTCTGATATGGCGTAGAAGAGGAAGAAAAGGGGCCAAAATGAAGAGGTAATTAGTGAAGTGGAAGAGACCGGGGCTGGGGCTCTATCCCGCGCTCCTAGCCATGAATGAATTTGCATGCCCCGCTTATCTACACGCACTTATTAGGCCATGGCTAAAAGAGCGATTAAGACGCACAAAAACGTGGTACTAATCCCTTTAAATTTGGCGAGGGGGGGGTCCGACTTTGGTTACAGATGGGGGGGGTCTTTAAGGTGCGGAAAGGTTGTATGGAATGTGACACAGCGCACGTTTCCGGTTCGGTGGGGAGACGAGCGGAGAGGAGGAAGAGGAGGAAGAGGAGGGTTAACTGTTTAACGACAACACCAGTGATTGACACCAGTAATAAAGTGATGGTTTATCAGCTGACCCTCTTATCAGGAGGAACAAATATAGCCAGCGGGGGTCAGTCGGGGTTAAGACAATGACGGAGGAGCTCGGAGTGAACCACCACCACCATTGGACCAGATATGCCAGTTTTTCAGGTGGCTTTAGAAGTTTGTCAAACACCACGAGAATGGACAAACAAATCTTAGTTGAAACTTGGGAAAATACTGAAATCACTCATGTTGTTTTGAGAAACAAGTGTGTGTTAGCACTTAAAGACTTGTTGACTCAAAGCAAGACGTACAAGCAAGATTCGGAAAAAGTCGCTGAAAAGGTTAAAAAATCTCACACGAATGTAAGGCAGAGCATTAACAATATGAACTCATGTTTAATTTTACATTTCAAATCTCAAATAAGTCAAGAAAAACTTCCAAAATCACGCTTCAACATTGTAATCCTCATTGTGAAATTTGCTCTTACACTTTTTTGTCCTTGTTTTGATAATTTGAAATTGAAACTGAAATTGAAAATTTTGCTAAGTTTTATTTCAACACTTTTTTTTGCATGAATACGTTTGCAAACAATATAAACTGTTTTTTTTTGCTCATTTTTAGTAATATCTGTCCCATTCTTTTCCCCCTCGCCACTTCTTTTCTCTCCCCTTCTCTCCAGCCACAGAATTTCTCCTAAAATTTCAAATTGCAAAGTTTTTATTTCAACACTTTCTTCAGTAAAAATATATTTGAATCCATTTTGTTGACTCTTGCACATACGTTTATAATAAGATCTGTCCCAAACGAGTCCTTTTAATCCCGGTCTGGTCCCTCTTCCCCACCTCGCCACTTCTTTTCTCTCTCCTCTTGGGTCAGTAGCTGGCGCACCCGTAATAATGAGTGTCTGTACATGATAAATCCGCAGCTGTTCTTTTCTGTCACTGGCCAACTGCGAGAGAGAGACAAGACTGAGAGACACATGCTGGTATTAGGACGAAGGGAGGGGGCAGGAGACGAGTCCAACCTTAGGAGTTTGCAGTTTGTAGGATTTCGTGGCTTTTTTTTCCCTGCTCAGTAACTTGATAGGATTACATGGTTGCAGAGCCCACACCTGTTAAGAGGCTGTTAGCGGAGCAGTTGGCAGTCCGATATATTAGCTGCAACTTAGCCTCTTTTGTACTACATTCTGCATGTATGTGGGTTATCCCTTTACTCTGTGCCATTTATTCCAACTTGATGTTTTGAAAATGTGAATATACCTTCGTGTGCGTCATGTTGTTGTTGATTTTATTAGAAATTCCAATTATTACATAGTTTAAAATGTCTGTTTTGTCTCTTTTAAAACATCAGAGACTCATCCATTCCCACCAATTTAAAAAAATCTCTTTCCTTTTATTACTTTTCTTATTTCTTTAAGTATCCTGGAAAGCGCTATACAAGTGTTATTTTATCATTATTAATTGAATAAACAGTATTTTTTTTTATATAAGCCTAGTAATAGTTCTGTTTTCACCCTGTACATGTTTTACTAATAATTAAAAAAAAAAAAGACTCTTTAAAACCACCCTTTATTACTTTTCTTATTTCTTCTTCTTGCTTTGAGTATCTTGGAAAGTGCTATACAAGTGTTATGTTTTATCATTATTAATTGAATAAACACAAAAAATAGGTATTTTTTTTATATAGGCCTAGTAATAGTTTCACCCTATACATGTTTTACTAATAATTTGGTACAATTATTGCTTGAAGTATTTTGAAATAATGCAAAAATCCTGTAGGACCATAATGGTATTGACAATGATCCAAAGAAACCATGTGTTCTATCTCTGGTGCTAGGTCAGGTGACGTCCCTAGGCCCCTCCCTCTCCATGAACTCAATCACACCTAGAACAATGTATGTACTTAAGACAAACACTGAGTTCGTTTTTTTGTAGCGTTAGGGAGGGGTAGAGCAAAGCAGGATGGGGGGGCAGATGTTGGCGCATTGTAAAAATGCCCAGATACAGGTTAAACCAGAATTTTTGCAACAATTAAAGGTTAAGTTAGGACATTTTCTGTGTTAAATGAGGAGTGCCAAATCCAAGCTGACGATTATATGTAAATACTTTTAGAAGGAGTGGAGAAATGAGTAATCCATCAAATTTGTTGGCTGATTTTCAGGACTCTTTATAATAATGTGAAAAGCTACTTGTATTGCCTTGAAAGCTCAGTGGCACTATGAGGTAGCTTGTTTTGTAGTTGTGTGCATCACTGCCTTATTTGGCAACCCGGCTCTTTGGCTTGGCTTTCTGTGAACCCTTGCCACCTGTTCCCCCTATTGTGTCGGAATTTTCTATATTTGGCAAGCCTCTCAATTGGGTGCGGGTTGCCATTTAAGAGATTTTGATACTGTGTTTGTCTTGGGGTTGTTTAAAAGTCATTATCTGGCAACCACCAAATCCACTTGGGGAAGTAAATAGGCATCTCTCGCTCGTTCTAAATGCCATGTTTCCCATCGTGTGCGATTGAGGGCGCAAATTATCTCCCGTTCTCGAGCGAAATCAAAAAGTGCAAAGTTAATAGATATCCAACTTCTAATTGTTCTGATATGTAATCGCTAAATGACAATAAAAATGAAACTGCGGCCACTCTAAAAGGTTTATCTCCCTCTCTCTTTGCTCTGTGCCCAAAGTGTCATGGCCATAACCGCACCACCTGATCTACTGAGTAAAATAACCGCTAAGCCTTATTGTTTGGACAATATTGGCACCCCCCCCACCCCACAACACCCACCACCCACTCGTGCACCCACCGCCCCACCCGCTCCTCTCCCCTTCTCCCTTGATTCATTTCACCCACTGTCCTCGGCTGCCTGGCAAAATGGCGTTAATTTTTTTATTACCTGTTTGACTCTCCAGCCTTATTACTGTAGCCCCTTAATGTTCTCTGTAACCGTGGAAACCAGATGAATAAATGTCCGCCAAAGAAAATGAGATGATTAAACAGGTCACCCTTGCAAAACAAATTCGCTTGGTCGAGCGCAATTTGTGTACCGAGCGGCTGTCTTAACAGTTTGCTAACAAGGGGATTGTTTGCCAGGCAGCTCGGGCAGCGGCAGAGGGGCGGGCGGTGCTGTGAAATGAAGATATCTGGAATATGATTGAAGAGATGATTTTTTTTTTCTCCCACTGTTTGTCCAAGCTTTGACTGTAATTAAGTGCTTTGTATTAGGAAAATCTCAAGTTTGGAGCAACCATCCATATTGTTATTGCCATGCGTTTGGTTTGTGATCATCAGCAAAGTAGTGCAGTGGCAAATTCATTTATGTGGCAACCAATCATTACTGCTAATTGTCCTTGAGGCCATCTGTATATGGGATAGCTTGTCCTCTATTGGTGTTGGAACAGTGCAGCCCATGGATTTACAAGTCTGATAATAATAATAGCAAGCAATACTCCTCCATAGTCAGCAATAGGAATACACAAGTTCATAATTTAGGGCCTCTGACGGGTGAGACCGCTCATTTGGCTAAAACACATCATTATATTTCCATTTTTTTGCAAAAACATTCACAGTTTGGCTATTTTTTAGTTTAAAAACATACTTCCTGGTTGGAAATTATAACATGACAGAAGGGAATAGAATCGAAACTCTTATGTTAATTATTATCTGACAAATGCAAATACAAGAGAACACTTTTATTTTGTTGAAATGATATTTAAAGTATCAGAAAAATGTGTTTGAATGATACAAAGAAGATATGCATTATTTATGGCTTGTGGCTTCTGTCTCCTCTAGTCTCAGTGTGCAACAGGAAGAGCCAATTCGGCACCAGGTTTATGAGTTTTCGTGTCTTTTTCAAATTACAGCAGCTCTCAGTTCGGTTTTGAGGTGCCACAAAGTTTCCGTGATAAGTTCCCCGCCCTTTCAAAAGCACTTTAAAGGGCGACGTTCTCACATATCGAAAGCCAAAGGGAAAATAAGAGGGTAGTCGAGTTGGATTTAGCTATGTGAGGACAGGGACTTGGATTATGGGACCTTGCGTTGCCACGACGACCACAGATCATAAATGTGGGTGATGTTGTTTATGGAAGTCCACCACGCTGCACCAACTCCAGGGTGTTGCCTGTTTGCACTGATGCGCCGCAAACACAACTTAAAACAACTTTTAGATTCATCCATTTTATCTCCAGATCCTAAAGTTCACCGCAGAACCCAAAAGAAGCTAGTGAATAGTTTTCGTGTGGGATCCAAAATTATGCGGCGTATTTCATCCCAATCCAGGGGCGCTATAGCTCAAAACTGAAAAGCGTTTATGCATTATTGATGTTTTAATTTGTACAAATGCCCAAGTCTTTGTTAAGTGATTATAGAGCTAGGGAGATAAGAGAGGACGCACTTTTCTATGAAACAGGAGCTGGGGCTGTGGCCACATTGGAGACCAGTGTAATGAACCTAGTGCGTGAGAAAACCATAAGGGAAGATGGCATATGTGGAAAGACTGAGTAGCCAATATTTGTGGTTAATTTTAGAAATGCTCAGTTACATGAAAAATAGTTACCTCTTCGAAGTGGGTACAAACACTGTCACCTCATATGGGCCAAATACTTTAAACTAGCTTAAAAAAAATCTTCAAAAAAATATGATTTAAATTATTTTCCATGTCTTTTACAGTTTGGAGAACAGAATACAGTATACCAAAGAGTAAAAAGTTTGATAAGAAATGTCCTGCTGATCTTTTGTCCTTATTCTAGCTACACCTCTCCCATTTACGATGTTAGTTTTATAGTGCTTTTACATCCCCTTATCAAAAATTATTTGATGCAAATACAATGGAACTGACCTGAAAAGCCCTGTGCATAAACACACCTCGACCTTGGGAAGAAGGAGGCAAAAGTTATAACGCTTGCAAAACAGGCCAATAAAATAATAGGGCGCCTAAAGGAGTCAGTTTGGTAAATATGAAAGAGAGAACCTTTTTTCCACAGTGTAATCATTAACACAGAGCAAAGGTTATCATGGCTGACATTTTTTTAAACTCGGTAATTTATGTAATTGCCCACTGCAGCTACTTTGCCAGATAAACAATCAGAGAGAAATGAAAATGTTTTTTATGAACAGGTGTTTGCACAAGTATAAATCTGACTCACATTCGCTCACAAGTGTCAAGTCATGCTGCACTTTCACAAGCCAAAAACCCAGAGACTGGTGGGAAAATACACTTTTTACTCATAAACTTCTCAAAACAGTAAACCTCAATTGTGAGAATTTTTTTTTTTTAAACTGTTTACTGACTCTTTCTTTTACTGTCAAAATTGTGCCATTATACCTCAAAACATTTGCCAAGTTGTATACTTTTAAATATATTTTCAACAATTTATAATAACTACATTTTAAATAGAATAGATCAGTTCTTAAGGATTAATACCATAACTCCTAACTTATTAATTAAGTCTTAGTTCATGCTTTATTAAGGCTAATTAAGGTGTAGCTAGTAGACATATTTTTACACAAGTAACATATTGACTTGTAAATTTGGTACAGCTCTTAATACTTAATTACCTCGACAGCTAATGTACTTAGATCACTGTAAATGGCAATATAAGGCATGGGCCATTAGTACTCTTGTTAAGTACTTGTTAACTACTTACTATAGGTTTGTACCACAATCATTACAGCGCATTCAACTCCTTACCCCTAACCAGTGTGAGCGCTTTTTGCAAATAACTGTTCCCCAATTTCCCTTTTTTGTGTCAGTTTTACTCATCCATTGATATTTTAACCTCCCAAATTGCTCTATTCATTCGTCTCCACTGGGTTTTAGCGTGAGCTCTATCGGTGTCAGCCCTGGAGATAAGTGGCTTCAGTTTTTGGCTGTGGATTCCCCCTTTTGTTCGCTGTCTCTTTTCCTCTCTATTCTTTGGTTAAAAAACGCTTTGGATCATGGCAGCAGAATCCGCTTCGCCTCGTGCCTGTGGTCCCCCAGCGGAGGTCCGGCACGCGTTTACTGCTTTATTAAGCTGTCTTGCGAATCCACTCAGAGAACATGAGAATCAAGGCAAAAAAAAGGAAAAGGAAAAAAAAAGAAAACACAAAGCCGTATTACTTTAGATGATTCGATGTCATTTGTGTCGACTACAAAACGCCTGGCTTTATTATAGCGTGCACACAGGGAGCTGGGAGACGAGAAGTTGGCTTAGAAATTCAGAATTTCAATTAGTAATCTGAACCTGCCTCCTTTGATAGAGCTTTTTTTTTTCACTGAGAATACAGCGGCACTTGTAAAACATTAATTAAGCTGACTTGTTTTTTTAAAGGATGGAGTAAAGTGTGCTTTTTATGCAGCCAACAAAAGGTATTTCAAACAGATGAGCGCTACAGCTAAAAGCATTTAGTGGGTAAATTTTGAATTGAAAGAATAACATAAAAAGAAAGAGGAAAGGGTCTTTGAGAGTGAAGATGATCTGATATGAGAGGCTTTTGCTGAAGAATAGAAATGTATCCTTATACCTCGGTGAAACCCAAGCTGAGCGCAGGAAGACGAGACCCTATTTTAATGACTTTGTACCTGACAGATGACTGCGGAGCGCACGCTGGATCACATTGCCCTGACTTTGTCTCTTGCATCATCAAAAGCATGGATTATTAATAGTCAATATGAATAGTTAATTTGTTTTGATGGCGACCTGCAACCACAATTCTTCAAAATTCACTTTTTATTGTCAATACATAACATAGAAAATATCATTACATTAGTTTGTGCTTTTATATAACATAGAAATATACATCATAATATAATTCATGCATTTATTATATGGCAGCAAAACATCTCCTATAGAAACATAAGGGTAAGGAATGACTAGAGCATTGATAAAAAGCAAGTAAAAAACTGTGGGATTTTTAAGAACCGTTGCTTCTATAGAGTTAAAGTGTTGCTTAAAACATTCACACATCTTTGCACAAAATTTGCTTAGCTTTTTTTATGCATTATGCAATGTTTTCACAATGACTGTGTGTGGCCAAAAAAGCAACTTACTTACATTTTTGAGTCATCGAGTTTGCACGAGTGGAAACTGCACGCTCAAAGGGTATATAACAAAATGAAGTGTTGAATAAAAATAAACTGATTTTGTCATGCATGCGTTTAGCCTGTGCCGGCGTTATGAATGGCAGCGTGGTAGGTGATGAGTACACATACACATGATACATTAAAAGTGCCATAACTCGCACACCCAGCAAAGCTCCAGATCAATATGAATGGATAGTTAAGCCAGGCCCCTAAAAATCAATGAGCAATTCATGTCCTTGATCACACTGTGTCATTCCCCTCAATGTTAGAGACTGAAGAGGAGGCCAAATAAACAGGAAATACACTACACTACTACTGTAAAACACATACAACTGTGCTTATGTAGTACTTTTTACTGGCCTGTCTTCTAAAAACGTTTCAGCTCATGCGCAAGGTTCGTGTGTCTTATAATATAGGGGGAAAATGACATTTTACAGGAACCTAAAATAGCCTGGACTCGTATTTCAAAGCCAGTGATTTGGACAAGGACACTAAAGTGGACTGCTGGGATGTTAAAATAGTTTGTGAGCTTTTTTGAAACCTAAATATAGTTGTAATTAAAATAGTGAAACATAACACATCTGACTCTCAAAAGTTCTTTCATCCAACGACGGGATAAAAGGCGATAGAAAAATACAGCTTATAACGTGGTATGGTGCAATGATTAGAGCTAAAATTGGATTCTTCAGTGAGACCAGCCCCACCGGTTGAAAATCCTACTTCAAACCAGGCAAACAGGGACGGTGTCAGAATAAAATGACAAGTTAAATAAAAGAAGATGAAAATCCAGTGTTTGAAAATAGTCTTTCTGCCCTTATTAATGCCATTAGTGTAACAGTCAAAATAGATCAAATCAACTCCTGACCGAAGCCTCTGCTGCAATGACAGGATCATGTCGAGAACAATTTGGGCATTTTGTGTTGATGAGCTTAGCGGTGTAAAAAAAACAACCCCAAAACAGCGTTCAGTTTGATTTTAATACTTGAAAAATGATTGTATGTACTTTGAATAAGCAAAACTAGCCTTATTTTACCTAGAGACGCCACATGTCTTTTCCTCTTGGGCGCTTGTCACTCATACTTCGCCCAGAATAGCCACACACTGACCAATCCAACGCAATTTATGTCAGCATTGTTTAGCTCCCCTTTCGCCGCATTCACGACTATATTCCGCCTTATTTGTCGAACAGCTTGTGCGGGAAATCAGTTATGACTCGTAACAGTTGCTCGGCCTTAACAGGTGGCTATCCTTTATGCTTTATTACACTGCTAACATTTGAAGGGGTCGCTTAAATACCGCAGATTTGGGGGTAGAGAGAAAGAGGAGAAAGACGAAGAGGAGGAGGAGGAGGAGGAGTGGAGCAGAGCGGGGCCTTCAAAACAGTTGTCGCCTGTCAGGGGGTCAGTCAAGAAGCTGGAACAGTTGTTTGTGCTTTAGCATCGAGGTGGTAAATATTCCACCAGCTGTCACTTGCTCCCTTTATATTTTGTTTTTTCTAAAAGTAGTTATTCTTTTTTCCAAGCGTTTTCTAATAAAGGTGAAATGCATGTTGGGGTGCAAAAGGAGAAGGGGGGAGGGCGGAGTCGGCGAAGTCCCGGGCGCAGTCACTCACGACGCCACCCGTGTGTGTCCTCCCCGAGAACTGCTTACATGTCTCATCAGGCGCCAATCATAACCGGCACGTGAAGCCTTCGCCGTCGTCTTTTTTACCCGTCGTTTACTGAAAAGGTCTGCTGCTTTTTGCACTCTAAAAACTCCGAATGAAATAGAAGAGCTTTAAAAATTTCTGTGAAGGCGACTTTTTTGGGGCGAAACCCTTTGGAAATCTGCAAAATTACGACGTAACGAAGGGAGTTAAGGTGGTAAGTTTGGTCATAATCGGTGATGACATGAATCAAATTTTGTTTTTTTACTATAAAAAATACAATCAGCAATGATTTCAAACACTATTTTTTTGGAGAAAGATATATTTTTGTCCTTGATGCAACATTTTTGAGAGAAATTTCCATTGTAACACACTGTAATGCTAAAAGACCAACCCAGTCCTTCTTATTTTTAACGCAAAATACTGCAGATCTTTCTAACACTGTTCAGAAAAGGTCAGATTTTGCCCTGTGATCTTTTTCAGTATTTGAGTATATCTAGTTTCTTTGGTAGTTTTGGTAAAGTATTTGTTTTTTTTGTGGCAAACCCTTTGGAAATCTGCATAACTACGACGTAACAAAGGTAGTTAAGGTGGTAAGTTTGGTCATTATCAGTGATGACATGAAATGAATACAGTTTTTAAATAAAATCGACACTTGAAAATCATATAATGCACTAGAGAAATACACAAAACATCAAGTTCAACTATTATCTGTTGTAGCTTTACCTCTAGTTTGTGCATTTGTAGGTAAGATGGTGCATACGAAACATAAAAAACCATAAGCAACCAAAATCTGAAAAGGTTTTTTTTTTCTTAAACATTAAGTTCATTTAAAACTTTACAAGAATGTTTAAAATAGTTTGATGAAGTTTGATTTTGTGTAATGTAACAACGCACTGGAAGTGAATAAGAGTAAAAGTTGATAAGGGGCAAACATTATAAGTTTTTGCTTCTTTCTGTGCCCTTTCATTCATCTACCAAAATTGTACCAAATCTGTAATTCTATATCGACACCTTCCTAAAATAATCGCATATGTCATTTTTTCATGTTTTCAGGTTAAAATTGAAATTATGGCATTTTAAAAAGTAAGGCAAGTAAAAAGTAGCCAAAAAGTGACTTAGGCGATTATTTTAGGAAGGTGACAATATGCAGATATGTTGCATTGACTTGTTTTGTTTTAATGAATGAAATAAATATTATTGAATTGAATTTAATTGAATTGGAATAAACGTATGTATGTAATGTAATTTTTAGGTAAACCACTGCAGACCATCAGCACACATCCCTGCAACATTTTCTTTTTTTTTTGTCTTTTTATCGATACTCTGGTTCGGTGCCGGTTCTACCCCTCTCAGTATCACACTCGCCAAACGCCCCCCTCGCCCCCTCCCCCCAATCCATCTGCATCATGTCGATCTGTCAGACTGCCAGTGTCTGTTCCAATTAGATTCCACTTAATACACGTAACCTCGATTAACACGCAATCAAGCCCAGATAAATCACCTCCTTTGAGCCCCCCTTTCCCCGGCTTCTACCGTGTTCCTTTTGCACGGCTATATTTTTTTCAACCAACAATCTCTCTTTGTCTACTATCTCCACATATTACGATCACAAAGCTTTCGAAACTGTCACGCTTTCTTTGGCATTTGACGATTTTTTTTTTTTTTCACAATTCTTCTAACTTCTCACTAGCAGCCGACTGGTGGTGTGGATGACCTTCTCAACCCCCGGAGATGAAGGTGTCTTAATTAGATCTTTGGTTAAAAAGCTACAAACGCCGCTATGAGCTTTTCTCAGTGTTGCGCCCGAGCTGTGTAGTCTATTGTCTATATGACCTTTTTAGCTGGCGGACAATTGGTTTGACTAGATTACAAATTAAGACACAGTACCAGGCACTTAGAAAGCAAGTCTGTTAGGGGGGCAGTCCTATTACTATCAGCCTGTGAAGAAACCCATCGGTACCTTTTTTAAGTGTGGCGTAAATGGGAGCAAAGTCAGGCATCTCAAGCGCAACGTTCCCATATCTATAAAATATAAAGTTGCATTTGCTTTAATACCCACAATGATGTACATTCAACGCCACTGGCAAAAAAAAAAAAAAGAAAAAAAGCTGCTACCTAGGCGAGGATTCAGCGCCGATTATAATTCTTTTAGCAAACTTAATAATTTACAGTGTTTATGCAAATAGCTGGAAAGGAGGACTGTAGAATAAGCAAACAGCAAAAACACTAAAAATACAAACGAAATGAGGAAAACAACCCGGGGCAGTGGAAACGCACACACAGCACTCTCGGGGTCTTCTTTTATTAATCGCTGCTAAAAGTGCTAGCATTGACATGTTGAACAGATTAGCCTCTTTAATAACGGGGCGGGTCAACGTGGCCTGAGCTGATCCACGAGGAGAGGCTGTCCAGAGGCCGATAGTCTGGTTTCATATCAGGACCGGGCCCCTGCCCCTGTGTGCTCAGAGACACACCCCCAGCCATGGTACAGCAATGGAGGCACAAAGAGCTCCAAGTTGTACTTTCCAAAACTGGGTTAGGACAGGGTTGGCAC
Source organism: Scartelaos histophorus (assembly GCA_000787155.1). Taxonomy (NCBI): domain Eukaryota; kingdom Metazoa; phylum Chordata; class Actinopteri; order Gobiiformes; family Gobiidae; genus Scartelaos; species Scartelaos histophorus. Next base: position 15,454 of record KN507471.1, on the reverse strand, counting down.
GAGCATCGAAAACCAAATACTTGTAAAATTTGAAATGAAATTCATGTTTTTAAAAAAAAAAACACATTTCAGACTTTGGTTGCTTATGTTTTTTTATGTTTCGTATGCACCATCTTACCTACAAATGCACAAACTAGAGGTAAAGCTACAACAGATAATAGTTGAACTTGATGTTTTGTGTATTTCTCTAGTGCATTATATGATTTTCAAGTGTCGATTTTATTTGTCCTTTAAAAACAGTATTCATTTCATGTCATCACCGATAATGACCAAACTTACCACCTTAACTACCTTTGTTACGTCGTAATTATGCAGATTTCCAAAGGGTTCGCCACAAAAAAAAAACAAATACTTTACCAAAACTACCAATGAAACTAGATATACTCAAATACTGACAAAGATCACAGGGCAAAATCTGACCTTTCCTGAACAGTGTGAGAAAGATCTGCAGTATTTTGTGTTAAAAATTACAATGAAATGGTTGGTCTTTTAGCATTAAAGTGGGTTACAATGGAAATTTCTCTCAAAAACGTTGCATCTAGGACAAAAATATAAGTTTCTCCAAAAGAAATAGCGTTTGAAAATCATTGCTAATTGTATTTTTTATCGTAAAAAACAAAAATTTGACTATTTGCCCCCAAAATCTAAAGAAACAATAAGAAGATCTCTGCAAAAATCATCTCCTCCATGTTAATAAAACCCCTGTAGAGCCAGTACAGTGGAGTTTTAAAGAGCTCAGTGGCACCACCAGCTTTTGGGTTCACACTGCGACAGATTGTGTCACAGGCACCAGGGCCGCCGCTGCTCTTCTACATTAATACTTTTAAATATCTGCGCGCTAGTTGGAACTGACAAGGCCTGCCGGTGTGCGCTGTGTAAATAGGCCCGGATTTCAAATAAATGAAGCTATGCGAACGGCTCAGGCTGATCCATGGCGTATCCGAGCGGGTGCCTTGTCAGCTCCGGGCTTTTCATGCACCATAGACGAGTTAACAAGACGGCAGAATTATAGGTACAGGATCTATACTTACAAGTGTAGTGAGATGTCAGCGAAAAGCAATTAAAAAGTTGTGTGGGTTTTATGTAATTAGTATCGGGTGCAAACAAAATGAATATTGAATTGACACCCAATAGCTCCCTGCCCTGTCCTTCTCAATTTAGAAAAGCTACAACTGCGTTACAAAAGTTTTCCATGACTTTATTTCGGTGTTGAAATAGAAACAGAAGTGATGAATATGTAATGATTTGGTGGGCTTCATATGTGGGTCTGTTGCCATAGCATTAACAAAATATTCAATTTTTTTAATGCTCAAAAGTCCTCAAAAGTGTAACAGGAAGTAGAAACCTATGAATAACTTAGTAACCTAATAGTTTTTCCATATAGTGCTTTAATTATTGCACATTAGCTCACACATTATACACACAATATAATATTATAGCAAAGAGTAAAAACTAAAAATGGAAATAGTAAATTAAATTGCATATCTATTGTTGCCAGTTGCATAATTCTGTATTTTTTCTTCACTCCTTCACTCACTGCATTCACTCTTTCACTCTTTGACATTTTCGCTTTTGCAGTCCCCACATCCTGCCTCTTTAACCGGGGCCCTCGCTCGGTATTCGATGAGCAGATCCTGTTTTTTCGCTCTTTCCCAGAGAAATAACGCTGATGAGTTCCAACAGCTCCAGCCGGGCCATGGGCAAATATAATGAGTGTTTTTGTAGACGTCACCGGCGATTACCCCCTCTGCGCCTTTTGGGTGAATGTGGTGGATTTAAGAGGCTCCTACCTCCATTGTGCTGACATCATCCTACAACAAACATTAAAAACCATTTCAAACTTCCCAGAGAGAGCGTGAAACTGCCAAACAACACAAGGCTGGGAAAATGTCTGTGTAAAGTGCTGTGGAAATGGGGACAAATAACACCACATATTGAGTAAGTGGATAATGAATCTAAACACAATGGAGCGGTTTGGTAATCATATTGTTACCATTATAAACCAGCATCATACTCGTACTTTTGT
>KN507468.1:28138-44076 GCA_000787155.1 Scartelaos histophorus | reverse complement strand
AACAAATATAAGACTTAAAGGTGCACTGCGTAACCTTTTTGGTGGGGGGTTCATCACCTGTTTCTATAGCTGTGCCATCATTCTGGAATGTTCCACAGTATGATATTAAACAGTTCTTTTATTACAGGTGGTTTTATTGCTCAAAGACACCCACAAAAACAGGAATCCTGACTCTGAGCGGGGTCGCCTCTCCACAGTTCTGACCTGTAACAGAGCATTTTGAGCTTTGTAGTGGTAGACTATTAATAAAGGTGTAATCCTGATTTATTTTACATATATTATTTTATATATATTAATTTGGGCCATTATTATTTTGTATCATTTGGAGGAATTATTTTATTATACATTGGACTTATTTTATTAACAGTTCATGTTATTTATTATATTTATGTTGGGTACATTTGTACATTTCGTTTAGTTTTTCCCCTGATGTATTGTTTTCAGGGGAGCATTTGTAGGGCGCACTTGAAGTTGCTGAATAAAGAAAGACACGAACGGTTCACTGTGCTCCCGTGTTGGTTATTTTTTACGAAAGACTGCAGGAACAGAAGAAGAAATTCATCATAGAAAATCTAAGTGTAACCCGCTATACCCACGGCCTCATTAGACAATTCAAAACAAGATACGAGGGTTACAAAGGGTTATTCATACATGTGTGAATGAAACAAACAACATTTTCAAAGCTTAAATCTTGCAAGAGTCAATCTTACATAATATAGGAGTTTTAAGGCGGGGTCATCATTATACTAACACTTGCTGAGAGACATACGGTGCATAAGTTCTGTGCACTTTGACCCCCTGAATCAAACTTGCAACTTGCCAAGTAAATAATTAGGGAAACCATTATGTTGCAATAGTTTCTCAAGTTCAGTTTCAACTCAAGCTTGTTGTTTTTGAGTCCATTCCTTTGAGTCAAAACTACTTGACAGAATTTCAGATGTGCGTAAAGACCAGTCAGGCCCATTGTTGACTCGTTTGATTGATCAAGATTTGAGCTTTGAAAGTAGAACACGGTTATTCTTTAGCACTTTGGTCTTTAGTTTCAGAGCTGGGTCCTCTTGACTTCGAGTGTAAAATCATTAACAGTCTTTTTTTTCTTATGGATGGAGCCTGTATTTACTGTGGAACATGAAAAGAGGCCATGGCACTTTGGACAGAAAGACATAGTTTGCTTTAGGGAGGTGAGGCCTGGAGCTTTCACATGTATTGAAATGTCACATGGAAGTTTACATTAGTCATATTTTTTTGCATATTATGTAAGATGGGGAAAATTCCATAATGGAGGGGAAAATATATTTAATATAAAATTTTAATGACTTTAATTATATTTGGCACATTGTTGACTAGCTGAATTTAATGTAGTGATGTCTTAATTTTGATTTTACTGATAATTAAACTTCAAAATAGCAAAATCAAGAGTACCACAAGAAAACCAGGTGAGGCTTATATTTTACTTCTTGAATTGTGGTATTTTCTGCTAGTCTTTTACTAAAAAATAAAATAAACAAACAAATAAATAAATAAAATAAAATAAATACATGTTTACATTGCATTATTGCCAGATCTTGCTAAATCCATTAAATCCACTAAATCCAACTTGTAATAAACTCAACTTCTTGCCTGTGAGAGCATCATCTTCCTCTGTCACAACACTTCTCAAACGTGGGTAGATATAAAATGTTTAAATATTGACTCAGCACTGATCCTTGCAACATTTGGTCCCCCACATTCAAAGACAAAAAGATGCTTGACCTGCAGAAGTCCCCGGGCTCCCTGCTGGATTCTCACATTTTCATCAGTATTCAGAATGTGAGCTGTGTAGCCCTGTGGAACAGCAGGCACAGCTCCTGCAGATCCTTCACTTCTCTGCGTCCCGGGGTGTGGAAACAGGCCGCGCAGAAACCTGACCTCACTGTGAAAACGCCGAGGCTGCACTCTGAGGCTGCTGCGCTCCGAGCACAGGCCGGTGGTCAGGGGGTGGTCAGGCGGTGGTCAAGCGGTGGGGTCTACGGACACTGGCTGACAATGCTGACGTATGTTATGCCCTGCTCCCGTCATGCATCAGGAGATCTAAAATGTTTTATGCACATAGGCAGAGCATGTACAGCGCATGTTCTAGCCTATGTCTCAAATGTTCATAATTAAACCTGCTTTATTTGAATAGTCGGCGGGGATCTCCCAGGCATGTGTTTTCACAGTGACTATAATGTTTGTGGAGCCAAATATTGGAAACTTTGATACCAAATCCCTGGGTGTATGTTAACTTTGGCAGAGGGCACAGGATTCTGGGGATGCTTTTCCTGCTTGATTGTGCGCCTCAGTGTCCACCACCCACCTCTCCCCGGCCGTCTCCCCCTCGCCCCGGCCCTCTCCCCGGCCCTCTCCCGGCCTACGCGGCTCCCATAGGCCCCGCTCACGGTGAGGAGCAGGGCAGCACAGGGAAGACATTGTGAAGCATCGCGGGGTGAAAGCCTATCTCCACTGTCCGCAGCGTTTACAGAGAAAACAAAGCAACGCAGGAGTTAGCAGAGGCATTTCTCCTCTCTCTGAACCCTGGTCCACCTCACAAGGCTGTCCCCAGGGGGCGCCACTGCCGCTGAAGCCGCTCTAGTGCCAGGTCAAAGTGAAGGCACCACACAAACAGCAGCTCCCCTTAAGAGCTCATCAGGTCTCGCATCGGACCCGTGCCTACTTGATGGGCTAATTGAATCTCATTAGTCACATGAAGTTGTGTAACCTCACGCGTTTGTGCACTTGTACATTTGTGCACATTTGTGCACACTTGGGCCACACTGAGCAAACAGCCGCGTGCACCACACGTTACATTCAGACTTCTGGGTGCATTGTTTGGTTGGATTATTTGACTTGGAAACATTTACTGAGACTAGCACATTACAGTGTTTTTCCATGGCTCACACACACACACGGCTCTGTGGCATGTCCTGCTTATGAGCTGTGATTACTTCATATGGAGTCACTTGGAGACACAACACAAAAGCCTGATAGGCTTAAGAACTTAACGCGTCCGTTATTGTTAAATTATTCATTGGCTCCTCACTTACTTTGGGATGTGCCATTTGTGTTTATTGCAACAGTTACACACCACCTGACAGAGATTAGCTCATTTTCTCCTCAGTGTTAGTTGTTGGAATTGAACTGCAACTTTTGTTTTGAGGTTAAGTTAAGCAGCTGCACTGCGGCCCTTAACACTACAGACAGGTGATGTGTGGAACCTGCAGAGGGAAAGCCAAAGACAAACACAGTTCAAAGCTCTGGGCCAGTTCTGAACAATGACTGTACACAGTGGCTGCAGGGGCCACAGACAGTGGCCGTACACAGGGAATAATAATATTATAATAGGTGAGTGAACAGGTGAGTTTTTAGTTGTGATTTTAAGTGCTGCAGTGAGTTCGAGCTCCTGGTGGATTGTGGCAGTGAATTCCAGATGAGGGGACTGAGGAGGTTGGTGGGACAGTGCAGACAGAGGAGGTCCGTGAGAAAGAGAGGGTCCAGGTTATGGACGGACTTGTAGGTGATGACGATGGAGCCGGTGCAGTTGCTTCAGTACAGGAGTGATGTGGTCTCTGGAACGGGTGTGCGTGGGAGGCGGGCTCCAGTGGTGGTACAGAGTGGTGGTACAGAGTGGCTGCAGACAGTGGCCATACACAGTGGTGGTCCACAGTGGCTGCAGACAGTGGTCGCAGACAGTGGTCGCAGACAGTGGCCATACACAGTGGCTGGCCGCAGATTCACCTCTGCAGAGGGGAAACCATAAAAGTGTCAGTGGCCCTTGGTGACGTGCTGTACCCTCCATGCCCTCTGTCATGTGTCCCTGAGGCCTACTTTAGCACACTGCTCAGGGACATATTCAGGACACCTGTGTGTCGTCCATTGACTGGTGTGGAGCTGACACGTACCACAGCCTCAGAAGAGTCTGAACAGTGATCTGGCAGGGGCGCTCCTGTCCCTGACTCAGGGACATGCTGACAGACTGATGTCTTCCCTCCGCTCTGTCTTTCCCTGGAACACACTCACTATGTCCTGTTCCTGTCCCACACGACCGCAAACCGGCCTGCTGTTGAAACCACCTCCTTTACACATGTACTGCATAAAACTGTACATGAGATGGACAAATACTCTCTTCATGTATTTAGTGCTCACAGGGGGCTTGCAATTCTGAAAACTGCAGTAGAGCCCAAGTGCCAAGTATGAGTGCATGTTCAACAATCAGTGAAATAAGTTGTGTTAACTTCAATACGCAATAAACTAAGAGACATTTGATCTCAAAAAAGTAAAAACAAAAAAGAACCAAAGTCTCCAGTGACATGTTATTCTCCACCCAAGAGTCCATACCAGGACCTGTGTGTGTGTGTGTGTGTGTGTGTGTGTCTTTTTTATTTGAGATGACATTGACATTCAGATCAGAATCAGTCTGCTTTATTGCATTGTCAGTCACTGAACACAATTTCACATAATGTCATATAGTTTGTTTAAAGCTGTGATATGCTAAATATGTTACAATTACAAAACAGACAGAAGTTGCAATAAAACATTTTATAACAAATGATGACTATATAATTCAAGAAATCCAGTGACTAAAAAAATCTACAATCAAGTCAAAGTGCAAAAATATATGATACATTTGGTACATTGTTCTAGTATTAACGATGGAATGTGTTACATGAGAACGTTGGGTTATTTTACAGTTACAGTTTACCATTGTATAAGAGTAAAGAAATTACTTTGGCTTTGTTTGCCATGAGCAGCTTTGGCTCTCAGCACAGTGTGGGTCAGGGTCAGTCTGCTCCTGTGGGCACAGAACACTGGACACTGGATAGTAGGCACTGGGCACTGGGCACTGGGCACTAGGCTCATTTGACTTTAGGCGGCCGCAGTTCTTTGACCTGCAGGTGTAAGGTTTTGTGCACAGCCAAAGTCCGAGACTGACAGAAACCTTTTCCACACTCGAGGCATTTGAAGGGCTTCTCTTTGGAGTGGATGTACCTGCAACAGGTCACATAACAGCCACATGTCAGTCACATTACAGAAGTGGCCTATACTTTACTATAGGTCACAGGTCATTCTAATTTTTATTGAGACTGTGCTGGAAATAGATCCTTTGGACCAGGGTAGATTTGGAAACAAATTTTCCGGAGCCTCAAAGGAGAACTTATACTGCATGTTTTATTGGGGCAAACTGCAGTACCTGGAGGAAACCTACACAGGTAAGGGAAGAACATGCAAACTCAGCACAAAGACTGTCAGGACCTTCTTACTGTGGGCTTAAGCAGTAACTGCTGCACCATTTCCAACATTTTACCAGCTAAATAAATTAAACATTTCATATTAATAAATCAATTTATAATCTGGATTTTGCAGACTGGGTGTAGTGATAAAGACAGAGCAGTGTGGTGCACAGACCTGTGGTCCCTGAGGTGGTCCTGTCTCCTGAAGGCTTTATGGCAGATATCACAGGTGTACGGCCTCTCGTCTGTGTGTGTGCGCTCGTGGATCAGCAGGTTGTATGATTTGGTGAAATGGCGTCCACAGAATTTACAGACAAACTCTTTCTTGGTCTTGGAGGGCACTCGGCCTCGGCTAGACCTTCTCTCAGAGGGTGGAGGCACCTTGTCCTGGCACAGATAGCCCGGGTGAGGGGGTTGAAGAGGGGGGCTGTGGACAGCGCTCATGCTCAGGTCCTCAGCCTTCACACTGTCCTCCTGTGTGGCTGCTGCAGCCAAGTTAGCAAAGTCAAAACGGGGCTTAGTCTTGGAGCTGAGTCTGGGTCTGAGCAGCTGAGGGAAGGGGGTAAAGGAGGCCATGGAGGAGCAGTACGCCGGGATCTTAGCCAGTGCTCTCCGGGACAGCGGCACAGGGGGGTACAGGGCCCAGTGCTGCAAGTGCACAGCATGGAGAGCACTGAAGCCATAGCTGTGGAGGTGCTCGGCCGGCAGCTGCAGCCCTGTGGAACTGTGGAACAGAGAATACCCCCCCAGAGGCAGGGAGGGGTGGAGAGGCACAGGGGCAGCCACGCTCTTACTGCCCATGGCTCTGGCACCTACACAGGGAAGTCACTATTAGAATGTGCTGGTGGGAATCATCTTCATGTTACATTAGACCATATAAAGGAAACAGAAAAACGCTATAACAGGGTCACACAATCTCAACAGTGGAGAGCACTTAGTCACTTAGTCACTGGGCTGATCTGAAGACAGACTCTCACATTCATGTATCACTGCTTTTAAATGTATTTTTATGAGGGTACATTGTTAAGTTACATTTTTAGCTTATGTTATTTTCACTAGGGATTTCGTTGATCAAAAAAAAAAAAAAAGACTTAGTAATACTTATATTTAATTTCACTTTTTCATAACTTTATTTGATAACTTTTCCTTCTGCTGTTTGGCTGTAATGAAATGAATGTCTTCTTGATGAATAAAAATAAATCTGATTCTGATGGATTCATTACTACCAAACCCATAGAACCTAGAGAACACATTATTATCTTGCATTGTGGCAGGTCTGACAGAACATGCAATGACAAAAACACCACTTAACAAAAATTTTAAGGCGATAACCATAATAAATGATGTCATTTGTGAGCTTAATCAAGATCTTGAGTACAATACTATTACTTAATAAAAATTGCTTCATAAAGGACAGGCTTTACTACAAAATGAATGACAGCCTCAACTGGACCAAAGTCAAATGAATAATGTTTATGATACTCTAGAATGTAATAGATTATGTACAATACAAAACAAAAAATACATTCTTACATTGTTGAAGCATTTGTGAATGATGAAGTTACAAAATTTATTGTTTGGCTTCAAATTGGATTCTATGCTCTCCTGATATTTATAAAACTACATTCAAAAATTCTACATCAAACTATAGATCTATAACCATTACGGCATATCCGTATTATTGAAAGAATAGTGTCTTTCTATATATTTCCCAACCTCAGAGGTGTGGAAAGTCCGCGGAACAGTTCAAAGTGTGCAGGTCGTAATATTTGGCTGCTGTGTGTTTTGATAAAGATGGCAGTGATTACATTAGGCAGAGAAGTGTCAGTGTGATGGGTGTTTCTGTCTATGGACGTGCCTGGGGCTGCTGCTCTACAGTGACAACATTGACACACAAATACCTGAGAGCTGTTCAATCAGGTTTGATTAGGAGCTTAACAATAGACAATAAAGGAGCTTTGTTAGGGCGGCTGCTGACACACAGTAGCTTGTTATGAACCTCAACCATTCTATATACTCACTCTCTGCAGAAGAGGATTATGTGGCAGTCTTAAATGATCTGATTTATTGAGTTGGTAAAGGTCTGTTGTTTTTCTTATATTTTTACTAATTAACTAGCCTATAGCCAGGGAGAAAATTGCACTCAACTTGGGAGAAATGTGCAAAACATCAGAGATAATTGACATAAAAGAATGTTCAAGGCACGAATAGGAAATCAATAATATATATTTTTTAAGAGCAAACATCAATTTGATTTGTATTTTAGTTTATTGTGTGTGTGTGTGTGTGTGTGTGTGTGTGTGTGTGTGTGTGTGTGTGTGTGTGTGCGCGCGTGCGTGCGTGCGTGTGTGTGTGTATGCTTGAAGAGGAGTTGTAAACCCTTTGCCTAACTGCACAAAATCTGAATTGTGTTAACAGACAGTGGTTCAAAATCTTATTCAGTACAAAAGTGAAAATGACCTAAGTAGTGCTGCAAAGGTGTCATCCCCAACATTTCAAAAAGTAGGCTATGTGAAAAAAAAATACTATTCAAATTGTATGAATAAAAATGTTCAACTTCATCCTTAGAATGAACAAAAAGATAAAGTAAACCAATGGTGAAAGGCAGTTGAGGACTCTTTGTAAGCCAACTGAAGCTGCATGCTCACACTTCTCTTAGACAAAATCCTAACTTGGCCTAAGTGAAACGTGAGGAGAAGCGGAGTCTTACCGTGCTGAGTGTCGGGAGATGCTGCTGCGGATGTCAGTGATGAGGCCACATGTTCCTGTCCTCTGGGCTGAGCGTGAGGATCAAACAGATGTGATGTGCCGTCACCTTTTCATTAGGCTACTTGGCGTTGGTGCGTTTTTATTCAGACGTGCCCGGCGCGCGCGTCACAGGCCCGTCCCACACACACCGGGCCCTGCGCTCTGACATTAGATCCGCAGCTGCATCTGAGCGCTGCCGTTTCACAATCAGCCAGAGTCAGAAGCCCATGTGCCAACCACAGCAGTGCCCTCAGCGGCTCATCGAAACGCAGAGGAGCGCACAGGCTCGGGTTAATATAGAAGGACTTAAATGTGCACCCCAGCAGGCCACATCTATAAAATAGTTAAACACCTAACCTGCCACCCACGCATGGTTAGTTTCAAAAGCCTATATCGTTACACGCACGAGCACGTTTCTTCTGGTTAAGTAATATTTAAATAACAAATAAGTACTTTAGAAATATCTATGCACACATTATGCTTTACACGAGGTGGCACAAACTTTGCAGAAATTCAAGGATTATGGAGCATGCCAAATTCCTGTCTCTACTGCGCCATCTAGCGGACAGTCTGGTGTGGTTTTAACGAATAGAAATGTAAATATCCAGATGGGATGAAGTGACAGGGCAGTGCAAAAGTGTGGATACCTCAATACGCAGATGACACATTATTCGTTGCATTTGGGAGTCAATATGACACAGATGTTTTAAAAAGTAAGGAAACCCGGAACAACCAGAGGAGACCTAATGCTCAAAACAAAAATCTACAACGTTTTGAGCAGAAGTTGTCAGAGAGAACTCTCACTGAGGTCACACAAGGCGCACAGACAGGTGCAGCTCCAGTCTAATTACAAATGTCTTTATGAGCGCATCTGTTTTCAGGTTTGGAGGTGGTTATGTCTTTTATTGGGTAGCAGCAAGAGGAGGGGGTGCGTAGAAGCGTTGAACTACATATTTTACAAGGAATGGCGAGCAAATAAACTCAGATTCTCATCTAATCTCAAACAAATTGGATGATTCAGAATAGTGGGAGGTGGAAAGTTGGCAGACAATGTGTTGTTGTAGTTAAGGTCCACCTGGTGTTGATGAGGTCTCTTCTGGAAAACAAAGGCTCTGTGGTGAGATGAAGGCTACAGGCAAAGGATCAGATCATCACCAGACTTGAGTTCTACCGCATCGTCTCATACTCAGACATAAAACGTCAAAGGGCAGCTGTGCGTTCATCTGTCTATCATGAATTCAATGCCATGAGACACTGGAGCAATACCAACTATGTTTTTATGCAATATGTACCAGAAACTTCATTTAGTGTTATTATTCTTTTCAGCTATTTAACAGTGGCCCATTTCTTTACAAGTATTAGTGAGCAATGCCTTTCACAATTCATTTATGAGTGGCAGAAATGTAATTATTCTTTTTCAAAAGCACTTGGTGGAAGCAATAATTTTAAGATAAATCTCTGGAGAGAAAGCAAAGAGCCCGCAGAAACATCGCACCATCCACTCTTTAATAATAAATACATATTGCACATGTGAATGGTGTATCACATCAGAATAAATCCTCCTCTTAATTGTCGTTGTCCATACTGATATGAATCCAAATCACTTATTTTTGCTTGTCCTTATATTTAAGGGTTGTCAGCTCTGTGGAAAGCTCTGTCTGGGCCCCAGCACTTGTCTGACAGTCATATTGATCCTGGAACTCTCTATATACCTGAGACACACAGTCCAGTCCTGTTCTGACACGGGCTCCAGCACTGAGTTCGTGTCTGGGGGAGTGGGTGAATTCTGGAGCTCAGAGGGGAGGAGGCCCGGGGGAGCAGGGACGATCCGGGGCACGGCGTGGTACAAGAGGCGGCTCTGTCCGGACATCACCATCACGTCACCACTGTGCATGAACATGGCTGTGGGGGGGTCCTGTCGCTGTTTACCCCCAAGGAGAAAGATAGCTGACTGCCCAAAACTGTCAGGGAAATGTGAAGAAAATGGTAAAAGTTCAGATAATTAGTCTTAATAAAGCAAGAAAGATGTCATTCCTAATGAACAAATAGTTTATTCAGAATAATCCAGACTTAGCAAAAACTAAAACTAAAAAGTTAATACTAGTTACTAATCGCTAATTACTGCTCAAAAGTGTTACCAAAATTCAAAAAGGAAAGGCACAACATGAATATAGATTAAGTAAATTTCAAGAGATATAAGACATATAAATCAACAGTAAACAAAAGACTTACTTTTTTTACATGGGACATATGCATCAGGAAATGATAAACTTTCTCTAAACTACACTGACCAGAATGAGAGGAGAGGGCGGCTGTGGTCCAGCTCGGACTCGTCCACGTGGATGCCCAGAGAGGAGTCACTCCTGTAGTAGTTGAGGATTCCTGCCTGAGCCCTGAAGTCACTGAAACCACAGCTCAGAGCAATTTGCTGGGACAGTGACTGAAGATCAGCTGGAAAAGGGGTGTAATGATCTTCAGAGTACAACTGGAAGCACAAGACAACCAACACATTTAAAAAAAAAAGATTATGCTTAAACTGTTCAAAACCGATCTGGCCTCCAACTACCTTAGTGTCCCAGTTGTAGTGATAGCCAAGGGTGACCCAGCGCAGTCGCTCCAGCAGACTCTTCTCTTTGCGTCTGGGTGGAGGAGGTGAACTGCAGGATAACACACTATGGGTTATTTGTGGACAAGACGGTTCTGCATTGCTTTACTAGAATCTAAATTCTTTCACATATAGGAGCTATTGATAATTAGACGTCCATTCTGACCTGAGGCTGTGCACACTGCGCTCCCATATGTCCTGGGTGTCAGAAGGCGACATGTGCATGTCCAGGTTACACACATTGGGCTTCTGTGGGTACGTCTTCAGGCACTGTCGGATCCAGAAGGGCTGTGAGCCTTTCCGAAAGGGGTTTGAGATAAAGATGAATCCTGTTCAACAAAAACACACAAACACCTTCAGCACTGTGATTCAGTATTCTATATTTGTGTTTTTTTTATATTCCCTTACATTACAATCAATTACATTTGTCAATTTGAATATATCACGAGGATCAGCCTAAACCAGAGTGGTTTGCATCGTTTGACAGAGACTTATTGCAGAATAATTAGACATACCTGGGTGTCCCTGCAGGCCAAAGGCCCTCCAGTCCTGGGCCGGTCTGAGACCCACTTTAGAGGCCGCAGCATCAGACACTGCAGTGGGGCTGAGCTCGATGGGAACCACCTGTAAAAATAAACAGAATTGGGCCATAAGAGGCCCTGCTAACAGTCTTTTTAGTTTACATGCACTTAGGGCTACATTGTTTATTATGCTTCTCATCACATTGCCCCATAACCTGGGGATAATTGAAACATGATAAGTCTTACTGTATTAGATAGATTTGTGTGACTGTAGGTCTGGGGTGTGCACATGGGGGCACAGACACTATGACAGCCCTCACATTTAGATCTGTGGCTCTGTCAGCTTGTACCTTGTCAGAGCAAAGGTTCCCGGAGAAGTCGATCACCTCGCTGAAGTCTGGTGGGGGTTTTCTGCGCTTATAAAACTTGAAAAGTTGTTTGAATGCATCTTCTCCACTTTCCATAACAGCCGCCATCTTGGACATGTTTTCTTCTGTGTTATTGGCGCGCGCTCTGTCGCACTGCTGCCGCGCTCTGGATCCTCCACTGTTTTTATTTCAAGCCATAAACAAGCACATTGTGACAACGTACTGGGTAAAAACTGATTTCTAGGGTGACATGACAACAAACTTAAAACATGCTAATTCAACTTACACAGTCACTAGGATTTTATAAGTATGTCCAAAACGTGAGGAGGCAGGTAGTCCCATCAGTAGTACATAGGGGGCGGTAGTGCGCCTTATCGCGGGGCTAAAGTAAAGATGGCAGCGTCCTCAAAGAAGGTGTTCGAGGTGTTCGTGTCCAGAGTTCCCTGGACGGTAGCCTCCAGTAAGTCCTTCACGTCACTTTCTTCTTAATGGGAATGTGAATCTGTAAAGTGTGTGTGGGAGCTTGTCCAGGGACAAGCGCTGCTTTTACCTCGTGTGTGTCAGTGTGTGTCAGTGTGTGTCAGTGTGTGTCACTGTGTCCTTCAGTGACACTCTGATCATCATGGGACTCATCCACACACTGTTCTGTCAGTAAAAGGGTGAAATAAAGGAGCACAGCTGCTTGATGGTCACTACAGTTTTATGAAATGAATGAGATCAAATTGAATCTAGTCTAGGAAAAATCAGAAAGTACTTTTTTTCAGGGATGTTAGTGTACAGAGTAGAGCAAGAGCAATAACGAGTAAATATAGTAAACATATTGTGCTTTAATTGGCTCCTAGTAATACCACTGTAATAACATCAATGTAATCCACTTTTTTCAGAGGAAATGAGGGAATACTTCAGCCAATTTGGACAAGTCAAGAAATGCCTGTTGCCCTTTGTGAGTCTGCAATCTTGTAATTGTCATCTAATACTTTTACTATAATATAACTTCATACCTTTGTCTGTTCAAGTTTATTTTCATTACCTTTCCTCTAACATTTTCTGTGTTTCTGGTGTCAGGACAAAGAGACAGGTTTTCACAGAGGCTTCTGCTGGGTTGGCTTCAGTTCAGAAGAGGGACTCAACAATGCTCTACAGAAAGACCCTCACATCATTGAAGGGACCAAGGTAAGGCCTCCACAGTGTTAGGAAGTAACTAAATACATGTACCCAAAATATTCAGAATACTGACTATTAATAATAAAAAAGGAAAACGCCTGTAGTGTGTACACGTGCATTTTTATATTTAATACTATATTGTGATTTTACACTATAGTATAGACTAATATACAATTTAAAGTGAAACTATTCTGGATACAATAGTCTAATTTGACCACGCATCAGAATGTATTACACAATTATATGTGTTTGTTATTCTGTAACTAAGTATATAGGATTCTTATAGTATTCTTCCCAACACTGTCCATATCTGAGACCCAACAACATAATTAAAACATCAATCCATGGGCCCTCACACATCCTTTATTTTAAAATCATGTGGTTCTGAAAGTATAATTATTAAAATAAAATGTATATTGGGAAATAATTACTTTGCTTTTCACCAGTTTATAATGTATTTTTCACATCAGAACATGTTGCAACTTTTTATTTTGTGACAGTGTTTTTTTCTATTTTGTGACCTAGGTCCAGGTGCAGAAGAACAAACGAACATTTGTACAGCGGTCAAACAAAGATGAAGACTGAAGAATGTGTGGAATACATAATTTAGGGCTGTTTTTTTTTTTTTTAATTTTACACTTTTTTCCAAATTGTGATTATTATTTATGTCTTTTTGAATACTATAAAAATCATATTGTTCATATTTATGGCTTGTTTCATGTATTAATACTTTTAGTAACCTTACTTATCATATTTCTGCAATATCAGAAAATATCCTTCATATCCCTAAGGTTTAGTTCAGTATTCAATAATGCTGCATTGCAACATTGCTTTATTGGATTGCAATAAATGAAACACACATCAATTATTGTGTCAACTCCTTTGGGTGCTGCCCCCATGTGCATGTGCATGTGCATGGATATACTGCACTATTCGGGTTTACCATTTTATAACTTGGAGAAACATGTCTAGCAAAGACTAACAAAAAAATTGTGACATAGATGAAAATGTCATGTAACAGAAATCAAACCTATTGTTTGAGCTTTGAAAATATTTTACAGTTATGCTGTGATGTCCCAAAGGCAAAGAATCCAAATCATGAGGTAGATATCAAAATCACATCTGGGGCACAATATTTTCACCTCAAAATTTAAATGTCTGAATTTTGCAATAGAAAATGACCAAGGCTTTTAAAATGTTTAAATGTGTGTTCTCGCGAGAAAGTCTCCGACTCGTGACGTCAGAGCGAGTTTTGGCAAACGTTTACCCAACATGCAATGCGCAGAGAAGCCGGGGAAAGTGTTATGTAGTGGGTCATGCATGGGGTTGAGTCTCCGCTCCTGACATTAAGCATGATTCTCCGGTGTACCGGGGGGAGCAGGCAGCAGTGACCGTCATGAGCTGCGCTGTTGCCGGGCTCCGCTCCTGCGCCTCTCCGTCTCTCTCTCCCGGTGAACCCGGAACATTGTGACCCGAGAGAGAGGACGCCCCTTCGGTGAGTGACCACCGGTGCTGCTGTGTTTAAGTCTCATGCACAGTCTGTAGTCTCATGGGCAAAAGTTGGATAACGATGGCAAAATGACACGACTAGAGTGTTGGATTTGGTCACTTGTTCCTTTCAGGAATAAAGCCATTTGTGTGCACGGAATCTGGCACTGATCATAACCCCCACAGTCAGTTCAGTCAGTTTTAGAGATGTGGGAAACACTGGTTTATAAACCAACCTACAGTCTATAAGTCTGTAGGTCTATAGGTCTATAGATCTATAGGTCTAAAGGTCTACCCACTTGACGAACACTGTAATGCTATTGCATTTGTTCAAAGAATTCTCTATTGTAGATAACTACTATTACACAAGAGAGTTTGTGTTTTGCAACCTGCCCAATAATTATTATGTAATGTCTCTCCCTGTTCTTTTCTAGAACATAATTTTTATTAAAACAAAAAAACACTGAATGCCAAATATTCTGCATAGAAGTGATAAATGCTGTATTTGTTGCAGTGATGACTGCTCGTGTGCGCCGACTCTCTGCTGTCACAGCAGTAGTGCTGGCCTCCTCTGGCCTGTACCTCCACAAAAAACAGCTGGACATCAATGACCTCAGTGTGGTCCGCTTTGGAAGAGCTGCAGCCACTGTAAGTTGGTGTCTTAAAACCACACTTGGATCACATTACATGGCATCAGTGATGTTTCTGTGTCCTAGTATTTTTGGTTAACTTTAAATTATACAAATGTTTTGTGCAGACATTCCTCATCAGTTATGACTATCTGACAGCCTTCAAAAATGTGAAGAACGACACAGAGGAGTACTGGGAGCTCAAATCAAAGGTACTGTGTGTCACCAACTACTGCACTCTGAAGCTGACCAAATGAAATGTATTAACTGAAAATCAAAGCTGGCCTTGCGGTGTATGAGGTGCAGTATAGTATAGTTAATCATAATAGACTTATACTGTCCCTGACAAAAGTCTTGTCACTTATCCATTTTGTAGAAATAAAAGCTTATAACCTGACTTTAAATTAATCGATTGGTTTTAGAAATGTCTCATATGAAAGCTAAAACCCTCCCAAATGATGCTCAATATACAGAAATAAATTTGCTTCACTGAAGAAAGATTGATCATTTAATGAACACAGAAAGGTCAGATTTTGGCAAGACAAAAGCTTTTGTTTCTACAAAATGGATAAGCGACAAGACTTTTGTCAGGGACTGTATTTGGAACAACTTTTGGTCCATAGTTGTTGTTGTTGTTTTTTTAAAGAAGATGAACATACAGGCAGTATAAGAACCAAAAGCTCTCAGGTGTCATCTATGCCAGTGTTTCCATAATAGATGTGACACAATAGGGGAGGGGGGCTGCCCAGTAGATCACCTTTATGAGCTGGGCCCACAGCTGGAGGGCCCTTGAAGCCTGTAGGCAAAAGCACTTTATTTACAAATCCATCCTCAGGCTCTGCCCACTTATCTGCATTCTCACATGCATTACCAATACTCTTGGATTCATTGACTGTTGTTATATACACACACGACATCTGATTATTACATTGTTCAGGTAAAGGCAGAAAATTTATTACTCAAGCCTGAGGATAATACAGCCACTAGAAAAACATTTTAACATAACTAAAAGCTTATAAACATCTGTTGTATTAAATGTCTTCTTTTAACAACTGTCAATTGAGAAACCAGTGACATCATTTGTGCATGTAATTCCTCTCATGAACAGCAGATGTCACCACTGCTCCTTTTTTTTTCCTTTCTCTGCCCCTCCTAAAACATTTTCAGCC